>WOVY01000540.1:0-152500 GCA_013436015.1 Rhipicephalus annulatus | reverse complement strand
CTTATAGGAGCATGTTATCGTCCACCGTATGCCCATTCCTCTTTCCCCAAAGATCTACGAGACAACATTGAACGAGCTACGCAACTCTATTCAGCTGACATTATATGCCTTTTCGGCAATTTCAACTACCCGCTCATTGATTGGTCTACCAAGACTACCACATGTCACTCCTCATCAAATTTTCTCGTAGTAACCCTCGACTACAACTGATCACAAGTTGTTCACCAACGCACCCGTGGTACTAACATACTTGACCTCGTTTTCACTAATGCACCAGAAAGCACATGAGCGATTTTTTACAAAGCAGGATTTAGTGCCCACAAGCTCCTTAACTTCCACACGAACCTACCTGTAACATTTACAGGCTCAGGGAGAAAAACAATCCTTGATTATAACCGTGCTAGATTTCATCAATTCAGAAAGGAGATAGAAAAGTTTTATCAGGAACTTTTTTTGCTGTCGTTTGCCTCACGAACCGTGAACGAAAACTTGATTATATTCAAAGAAAAATTATTAGAGTTAGTTGACCATCTTGTGACGCAGATCTCTGCATCCAACAATAAATCTAACTCTTTTACTAAACATCTTCGAACGTTACGAATTAAAAAGAAACATTTCTATGATACCGCAAAACGCATTGGATCTGTGTCCTACTGGAATGAATACATGGTCTCCTTAGAAGACTATTGTAAAGCCTTAGACACAGCTAAGAAGAAATATTATTCGCAGGACTTTCCGTCACTTCTCAAAAATAATCCCAAAAAGTTCTGGCAAATAAATTCACCCTACAACAAGTCTCCTAATCACATTACAATACACGATAATGAACTAACGCTGCTCTCCGATGAAGCTTCCGTTATTGCCTTCAATGAGTACTTCGCATCTGTTTTTACACAGGAAGACTGTTTCAATGTGCTATTTGTTTCAGATCACCCTTACGCTTTAAAGGCTCCAATCATATTCACTGCCGAAAGTATAGCACAACTCATCACGAATCTTAAGGTTTCTACTTCATCGCGCACCTATAAAACTAAATCTAAAATACTGAAGAACACCAAAGATATTTCCAGCCGCTTCCTTTGTCCCCAATTTAACCAGTCGCTATCATCAGGTGAGCTGCCCAAGGATTGGAAGATTGGTAAGGTGATTCCCGTATTTAAGTCCGCTGACAGGCACTCGCCCCATAATTATCGACCCAGTTCACTTAGATGCATATCCTGCAAAATGCTTGAACATATCGTGGCTTCTCGAATCTACGATCACCTGGAATCAAACTACTTCTTCTTCTCTAATAAGCATGGCTTTAGAAAAGGCTACTCATGTGACACCCAGTTATTCGTGTTTACGACTGACCTTCACTTTAATATCAGCGCTAACGAACAAACCGATTGCCTGTTCTTGCTTTCGCCAAGGCATTCGATACTGTCCCTCATTGTCGCTTAATCTCTAAATTGGCTGCACTCCGTATTGATTCATTAATCCTGTCTTGGTTACGAAGCTTCATCTTTCGCGTGAGCAACTTACAGTGATCAACGACAGTTCAACTAACCTTTGCGACGTCACATCTAGTGTTCCACAAGGCAGTGTAATAGTTCCGTTACTTTTTCTAATATACTATAATACTTTGCCCAATAACCTTTCATCCACAGTTAGGTTGTTCGCCGACGATTGCGCCATATACCGCAACATTGAATGTTTAAATTATCACTTCGCTTTTTGAAATGACCTTGACCTAACCTCCCGGTGGTGCGAAATTTGGCAGATGTCCCTTAACGCCTCTAATTGCAATTATTCTCGTTCACCCGAAAGCATACCAATTCAGAATTCATCTATAAGATTAATAACGCCGTTGTTTCAGCTACACCATCTTAAAAATATTTAGGCGTTCACCTTACATCGGATCTATCCTGGACTACACATATAGCAGCTGTCTCGTCGAAAGCCTCTCAATCTCTCGGATATCTCCGCAGAAACTTGCGCGACGCTCCTTCTAACGTACGCGCATTATCATATATTACTAATGTTCGCCCACAGCTCGAGTATGCATCATCCACATGGTCACCACATCAAGATTACCTGGTACGTATGTTGGAAGCCATCCAGAATAGGGCAGTGAGATTCATCTGAAGAAACTACGAGTATTATTCAAGCATTACCCTAAAAACCAAGGCCTTGCATTTAAGTCACTGGAAACACGCCGCAACAATGCTCTTTTATGTCTGTTTCATAGGTACATTTATAGTAACGAAATTCACTGTTTGCCAATTTATTCTTCTGCGTGCACTTCCCGGCGCACTCAAAATGCACGTAGTTTTATGCGAATTCCTGGTTACACGCAGGCATTTACCTTATCACTAGCTAGAGCCATCCCTATCGAAAAAAACAGCGTTTCTAGTATCCCCAAGTGCGTTTCAGCGCGCCTGCTGACGCTGGAAACGCTGTACAGTGTGTCCCAGTGTAGTACAGCGCGCTTCGAGGCACTGGGACACACTGTACAGCGTTGCCAGTGTCGCTCAGTGCGCTGAAACGCACTGGGCTATACTGTACAGCGTAGCCCAGTGTCTTAAAGCGCGCTGGGAGGCATTGGGACACACTGTACAGCGTGGCCAGTGTCGCCCAGTGCATTGAAACGCATTGCGCCACACTGTAGAGCACAGGCAAGTGTCTTAAAGTGCGCTAGGAGACACTGGTCGCATTGTACAGTGTCTCCTGCACACTGATAATCTTAGCGGCACATAGGCCGAAACTAGATGCGTTCCGCGCACTTTCTCTAAGACTTCATATTGAATCGCGACGTGTGGAGCGTGAAATTGATTGAATATGATGTTATTTCCATCTATGTGCTGATAATAGCTGGGTAATTCCACGAGAGATCGACACGCGTCCAAAAGTTGATATTTTAGATTTTATATAGTATATTATATTTCGTGTACCTCTCACCAAGTAGCCCGAAAGTCTACTTCGTTTTATGATTAACGACATAACTTACGAGAAAAAAATATCAAACTTCACCAACACGGAGGCAACAATTTCATCACCTATCATTTTCAGAAATTGCAGATGCTATAAAAAGACAAATATTTTTGTTTTAAGGTAGATATTTTTTTACCTGAAATGCATGTCTAATGAAGAATGAGCTCATACGGTTTCAAGTTTGTAGACCTTAAGAAAATAGCTTTTAAAAATGTCTAATTTTGCGATAGTTTGAAATGAGTTACGAATTCCCCATTTTTTTTCTCAGAAAGTAATGCAAGCAGCGTTTTCAAACTTGACACGTTTTAAGGATATAGTGTGTTCATTAGGTACCTAAATTATTGCTGCCATAGGACAAATGTGAATTTTTATATATTGCCTCAAAAGTCTCTTATTGGCAAAAGTGTACTCCACTTAAATTTGAATAATGAAAAAACCCCATCTTCTATCCTTAAAATCTCGTAAATAGACAACCGAAGGCCATGATACAGTATTATAGAAAAACATATTGCATTATTTTGTTTTTAGCGACAGTATTCGTGGTACAAATCAGAGCTTTTCGAGAATGCGCTGATAAGTTGATAAATCTAGAAATCGGAACGGAAAAGTGGCAATGAGCTTCAAAAGCAAGTAAACGTGACCGCATTTGGTGAAGAAAGGCTGTTTTAGCAGATAGGATTAACTATGTCGAACACGATATTCTACAGTATCTGAATTCACTCTTATACGTAGAGCACTGAGACTCCTATTATGTGGTGCCTCTCCATTACTGACACACAGATGGAGCTTCTGTGACGGCCATGTGTTTGCAACACGTTGGGTAAGAGAATTGAATGTTGAATGAGTTCATAAACGATTCATAACAAATTTTCATCCTTTGGGCCACGAAGACTGCCGCATTAGACTGAAGAACACGCTTCAGGGCAAGTTGTCATCCGTCGTCTGCTCTACAAGTGAATTGCCGTGCGCCGCATCTCGGAGGCAATGCTTTAGATTGTATGATTCAAAGTAGGGACAAAGATTACGCCTCCCGAAGTTTTATCGACAAAAACATTGTGAAATTCATTTTAACGTACTATACATCAGTCTTGCATTCACACTTGCGGATACTTGCGCACGCTGTTTTACGTCTGCTCTCATTAAAGCTGAGAGACATAAGAACAGACGACAGATAGATCACTTTCGTGCTGCTGGTTTCACGCATAATTGCATTGCCAGTAATTTGAGCCTCAAGGAGCGTGGCGATGGCTGACCACTCCAGCCGGAATAGAGTTTTTTGTTCAGATTACCTCTTGTTGCATAAAAAGAAAATACCTTATCGAAGAAACTTCCGCAAGGTCGAAGACATCGGCCTGTTTGCCCTCCAGAAGCTTTTGCCAAAAGCTGCCCGCTATGCACATAACAACGAACACGTCTGCCAGAACTGCTTCAGACACCTCAGAGATATGCTGTCTTCGTATAATGGCTTCTCAGCTGAAACAGCTGATGAATTTTTGCCGCAAGATGAAAAAGATAGAAGTCAAGAGTAGTGCGTAAACACGCCTCAAGCATTGTCACATATGCGACTGGAGAAGCTGCATGCGCACAATAGCAAAGTTCTTGCAGAGCCAAGACAACTTAGCAGCAATTCTACAAAAACCGTGAAATGCCATCGTAAGGTGTGTAACCGCCACTTTCAACCATCAGATCTAAAATGCAGTGTGTGTGCCCAGTGGTTCAAGAACTTCAAGCAAGCCTATGAAACGTGGCGGCGGCTGCATTTCCGATGGAGGCGGAAATGTTGTAGGCCCGTGTGCTCAGATTTGGGTGCACGTTAAAGAACCCCAGGTGGTCTAAATTTCCGGAGCCCTCCACTACGGCGTCTCTCATAATCATATAGTGGTTTTGGGACGTTAAACCCCACATATCATCATCAGCCTATGAAACGTGTTCTTCGTATCAAGAGCGCATGCGTTTGTTGACACTGTTGCCGAGCAATATACAGCGCCAAAAACTCCAAGCGCTTATACCAAACTTGTCAGCTTACATGATATAGAGATCCCGACGCTGGCGTGCAAAACATGAGATATGGTTAGCACCAAATGCGGTAAAAAGGACATGGCTGAACCCAATTGACGTCCAGGCAGCTATGGCCGGCTACTCCAAAGATGAGTATAGCTGCTCTCGGCGGAGTTCCAACAAAAAAGATGTATCTGTTATCATTGACGGAAAAAAGGAGCTTGTTTCGAAAAGGTTTATGACCCGTTCGGTGCGAGAGGCTTACCGTCTCTTTAGAGAAGCTAATCCGAACACGTCTATTGGGCTCTCAAAGTTTTATTCACTGAGGCCGAAGTGGGTTCTTCTTGCACCACACCAAGAAGTGTGCCTTTGTATATACTGTGCTAATGCCACGAAGTGTGTTTATGCCCTACAAGACGTCACCGATGGGGCCTACACGGCGGGCGTCTTGAAAGAACTATGTCTTTGCAGCTACCCTACAAGAGATTGTTTTTTAGGCCATTGTGACTATTGTGCTAAGGAGGACGCTCTGACAGCCACAAGTTTAGGAATCCCTGAAGATATTGAGGTAGCCTATGCAGTATGGGAAAATGGCGATCTAGTAAAAAACAGCCCAGGCAAGTGCTTTTCTGCGAGAGCTAAGTCTATGGTTCCTGAAGTGGATTACCCATGATTACATAAGATACATTCAAGAATCAGCAATACGCCAGGCGAAAGAGAACCAAGAAAAAGAATCTTGCATTTTCACTTTGATTTCGCCGAAAATTGGACAGCCATTTCATCGAATGAGATACAGTCGTATCACTGGCACAAAAGACAGGTGTATATAATCACGTGTGTCATCACAAGGAAGCAGTCATTCAAAGTTTCGCCGTCATCAGTGATGGCACATGCCATGATGCTGCACATGCCTGTTTTGCTCTAAAAATAATCCACAACTATACGAAGAAACTACTTAAGCCTGACACGCATGTTACTTATGTATCTGATGGTGCATGCAGTCACTTCAAAAACAAGTACCAGTTGTTCGAGTTATGTCAGAAAGATCATATATACAAAGTGGATTTTTTCGGCCACAGTACATGGCAAGAACCCTTGTGACGGCGTTGGTGGCCTGCTAAATCATCAGGCTACGCTCTACAACCTCAGAGCAGCAAGCTCAGCTGTGATTATGTCAGGATCCCAAATGGTGGCGCAAATGAGCGCGAAGCTCAAGAATGTCAAGCTGCTGTGTGCAAATGCAGACGAGCTAGAAACATTCCGTCAGTTTAAGAAGAGCCAGTGGAAATTGTTGCCGCGTGTTCCAGGCATACATTCTTGGCATGTTTGGCTAAGCACATTTGAGGGCACAGATCGCGGTCGTGTTTTGTTAGCGTCACGTACTGCTAAATGTGATATGCAAAAGATGCAGCCATTTTGAGCGCATCTCTTGTTTCACGCAGTCACCACCAAAATACCAGTGAAGGTACTTCAAGCGCATATGCTTTTTCTAGCAAGACCCAACACTTGCGTTGGAACATTTTCATGTTTGAGTTTATCTGCAAATATAGACTTGTTTTGCAACTGAGTTACAGTGTCGAAGATTTCCTGCATTAGAGCTGTGTTATCAGGAGCATGAATGAGCCTTCATGGGTATGTATTTGTCACAGTGCCAAAACAGCCTTTCTTCACCAAATTCGGTCACGTTTACTCGCGTTTGAAGCTCATTGCCACTTATCCGTTCCGATTTCTCGATTTTTTAACCTAACACCGCATTCTTGAAAAGCTCTGATTTGTACCATAAATATTGTCACGAAAAACAAAATAATGCAACATGTTTTTTCTATATTACTGCACGATGGCCTTCACTTGTCTATTTACGAGATTTTAAAGATCGAAGTTGTGGTTTTTATTATTCAAATTTTAGTGGAGAACACTTTTGCCAATATGGGAACTTTGAGGCAATATATAACAAAATTACATTTGCCCTACGGCAGCAATAATTTATGTACCTAATAAACACACTATACCCTTAAAACGTGTCAAGTTTGAAAACGCTGCTTGCATTACTTTCGGAGAAGAAAAATGGGGAATACGTAACCTATTTTAAACTGTCGCAAAATAGACATATTTAAAAGCTATTTTCTTAAGGTCTACAAACTTGAAACCATGTAAATTCATTCTTCATTAGACATTCATTTCAGGTAAAAATTATCTTCCTTGAAACAAAAATATTTGTCTTTTTATAGCATCTGCATTTTTCGAAAATGATAGGTGATGAAATTGGTGCCTCCGTGTTGGTGAAGTTTGATATTTTTTTTCTCGTAAGTTATGCCGTTAATCATAAAACGAAGTTACTTTCGGGCTACCTGGTGAGAGGTGCACGAAATATAAAATACTCAATAAAATCTAAAATATCAACTTTTCGACCCGTGTCGATCTCTCGTGGAATCACACCGTCGCTGGTCGCGGGCAGCAATTGGAGCAGTGGGTGCAGGGGCTAGCCACGCATTGCGTAAGGCCCGGTTCACACAACTGGCAAGCATGTCTCGCCGCTGGAAGTTTGACGTTCTCAGGCAGCCATGCATGGCTGTTTTGTTCGCACACGTCTCCCGTTCTTTGCCGTTTGAAGAACAGGTCTGAGACCAATTTTGCGCCGTTTGCCGGAGAGTGACGTAGCCAATCAGTCACGAAGGAGCGACGTGGGGGAGCCGCGTCATCTGCTTTGCTCTTCCCAGTGTCTGCGTCTGCCGCTGGACACTTTGAGCTGCTTGCTTCTTGCTCTACGGTTCTCATACTGTGATGAACGAGTGCGTGGTTCTTGAAGATAGGAAAAGGCATCCATATTCTGTCTGCCTATAGGGAACATGGCACGGCGCCTTGGAGGGCATTGGAGAAGTATGATAAAATAAAGAAGAGAGAGAGCCCTTGCCCCAGATGAGTGACAGAAATAGAGAAGAGAGGGAAGATGGCGAACCCGGTTGTTAAGGGAGTCCAAGGACTGGGCACCACTCGGCGTTAGCTATATGGTGTCAGCGGAGGCGGTACGGTGGGCCCATCGACGACGAGAGGTACGCTGGCGTGGGAGATCGCGGGTGACACGACCGTTCAACTCAGAATACAGCAGGAGTGTCCCCTTCGCGCTGTAAATGTGGATGTCATTCGTGTTGATCACGGGCACGGTTGCAGCCCTCATTAGAGCGTTTGAGCACCTCCGGTATTCATAAAAGGCGCAGCGTCAACCTTACGTGTTCCAAAACGGGTGCCCGTAGAAGTGGCGCCAGCTGTGCGTGCTTAGGAACAGCTAACAAACGCGTAATATATCCCATCGGAGATTTGGAAATAAATATAAGCCTCAAGGTCAACTGAGTACGTGTTTCAAAAACGGCAACATATCGATTTCAGTACTGTGTTGAAGCTTGAGGACACTAGTTCAAAGTGAATCGAAGCGTCCGTTCGGAGCTTACGTGCTACAGGGAGCATGGCGGCCGCTTGCTAGATTTGAGGTGCTCGACAACTGCTTTCGGAAGAGCGGTCATGTTTTTCGCAGGCTGAACTGTCTCGCCGGGGAAACTTGCCGAAATGCCATACACTTCAAACAGCTCTCCAACGGACGGCACCGGCCGCCGCTCTACCTACGGCACCACGTCGTCAGGCCAGACTTGCCGCTAGTGTGAACAGGCCCTAAAACGCATCGCAAGAGATGCCGTCGATTGCGTCAGGCGACCGTAGTTAGACCATGGTGTGAGGGGCCTGCCGCGCGTTGCGTAAAATACACCGCAAGAGATGCCGGTGACTGCGTCAGTCGGACTCGCTTGCTGTTTTTCACGCTGGTTCTATTTGCAGAAGAAAAGAAGTTTGGCTTGAATTTCTGGGCATAAAAAACTTCTTTTTTCGTCGTCTTCGTCAAAAGTCACGAGTAACAGAGGCACGTGCAGGCATCATTTTTGGTTTTGAAACGCTTCCTCCTCTTTCGGCGTTCTCTACTTAAACTCGACGCAGGTCCTTGCAAGGTTAGTGAGTGGCTTGGCGATGCAAGCAAACGTTTTGACGAACAACCTGTAATAAACGCACAGGCCGAGAAACCGATGCACGGCCTTTTTGTCGGCGAGCGGCAGAAATGCAGTAATGGCGGCTGTCTTCTGGGGATCAGGAGTTACTCCCGATTCGCTTATCACGTGGCCCAAGAAGAAAAGTTCCTCGTACGCGAAGCGCCCATTTTCTTTTTTCAGTGTGAATCCGGAAGTCTTGATTGATTGAAGTACAGTTTCAAGGCGCCGGAGCTTCCAGGCGGTGGACAAAATATTTCAGTGGAGTATCCATAGCAATTGTACTTCTTTGTAGTTGTTTCATTACAATTGCAATTGCAAGTCCATTCTAGTGAAACTTTCAATTGTTCTATCACACCTTGGTACGTCTGCTAGCGGTGATCCTTGCCTGGACGGCGAGTGCCATGACGTCGTGTGACGCTGTCAGTATGGTAGTAGTCTGGGCTTGTTGGTGAGACCACACGCAGGGTAAATAAACACGAGACGAAGAAAGAGAATTGCCTAATATACCAACTAGCCCAAACCGCCACAACTCAAACAGAAGAAGTGGCACACATTAGCGGTGTGTGTCCATCCTCATCACCGTCTTCGTCTTTAGCGTATTTAGCGTGCGCAATACCAATACGCAGTGTTTATGTACAAAGACAAAAAATCGCAGCAAAAACGCCATCACCACTGTTGCTCAAATGGTTACGCGTCGAATGAAGTATCCTAACGCTCTAGGTTCGATCCCTATACCAGCAGAAAGCTTTCTTATGGTTTCTATGTTTTTACATTTGTATCATGCTTGCGACAATATGTTCAATACACGCCGCGGTGTTATGATTATATATGTGAAATAACGGTGGCCCAGGAAATAAAAAACTGATCTCGTTTTGTGAAGAGGGCTCGAGATGGCGCTACAATAACCGTGGATCATGCGAGCTAATATGCTTGGTCGTTTCGGGGCCATGAATGCCGCTCAAAGCAGATAAAAAAGACACTGCCTCCGCTATGTAAAAAGCGCAAAAATAAATGGATCTATAAATAAACTAAAACAGTGCACAAACGTAAAGCTTTGACGATGCTGCCGCAGATATCAGTGAAAAATGTTCGACTCAGTGCCTCTTTGGTCCGCGAAAGACGGGTGATTCTGCATTCGGACACGTGAAATTGTGCATTTAAACATACGGTATTGAAGTCACGTTCAAATATGAAAGACGATAGTTCTGTTTGCTGAAGTAGTCTTTGCAGAAACAAAATAACCTGTTGACCGTAGTATTACGGCAGGAAAATGCATGGTCGGTTTATTTCACAGCGTTGGCATTGTAATGTTGTCTACATGCTACACTCAAAAAAATAAATTTGGAAAAAGGGGTGAAAAAAAGAGTAAACAAGTGCAGCCATAATCTGCTAGAGAAAAGGAGGAAGTTGAAAATGATAAAGGCAAGACAGCTCCTTTTCTGATTTCTTGCGTTAGCACATAAATTTCTTACATGTATTGTGCCGAAAACCCCATGTGGAATGTACCCCCTTTTGCGCACGACGCAGGGTATCGTCTACTTCTCCACGTCTCATCATGGGTGGTGAGGATAGGCCGACCAACGAGCGCTTCGCTGATCGTTGCTCGAGTGTCCGTATGCCTGCCTACTCACAGCCGAAAAGCTTGCATCACAGATTATCTCGAGGCCAAGCGGGCAGCTCCACGCGCACAGAACACTAAGCTACTGCGGGAGGCCCGAACGTTGATAAACGATCCCTAGTCCGACATAGCCAAGCTCAGAGGTATTCTCGATCACCTCAGCGCGAGAAATTTTTAACTATCAAGCATCAATGGCGCTCTCGAAGAGCACATTCCTGACGACGAGCTTGAGGCAGAATATAGCGGTGCGACAGAGTATAACGACCAGGTGATAGGCTTTCTCACTGAATTACGCTGTCAGATCACCGCTTTAGGGCATGTTAGAAGGCAGCCGCAAGCAGCATATCATCTCAGACTTCCACTATGGCGGAAGCTAATGCTCAACCAAAACTGCACAGCCAGGGCACAACGCGGGAACTTCTTCCGGCTTACCACTGCCTAAGCTCAGACTTCCGACTTTTACGGCGATATTCACAATTAGACAGGATTTCAGGTACAGTTTGTGCAGACAGTTATTCGCAAGGAGACATTGTTCCCAACAACAAAGTTTTATTACTTACGTAATTGCCTTGCGGGAGAAGCGGTGGCCTCTATCGTGGGCCTACCAATTTCAGAATCATGCTATGCGGATGCCGTCGATATTCTGAAAAAAAAGGTTCGGCGACCAGAAGCAAACAGAACAATACCACCTGTCAGTTTTAAGAAATCTTCCTCACGTATTGTTGGGAAGCGATGTAAGAGGTCTTCGGAAGTTTCGCGACGCCGTGCAACTTCATGTTCATTGCCTGAAAGCTTTAAACGTACCGACACTCAACTTTTCTGCAATGCTAGTCGATATCCCGCGCATCGCCTTACCAGGAGACATTGTCCTGGCGTTCGTTCGCAAAAAACAGACACTGAGAAGTACTTTCATTGCAGAACCTGTAAGTAATGTGCCGCGAGAGGCACTCGGGACTGCGTCTTTAGAAGGCGAGCTGAATGACCTGCTCCATTTCACAAGGGTGGAAATAGAAAGCCGAGAACAGTGCTTTACAACAACAAGAGAGGAAAAAGAAACTGTTAAAAAGTTTAGAAACCGCATTACGGCGTCAGTGTTGCATAACACTGCTGGGGAGAAACGTTGAGAATGTTTCTTTTGCGGAGCAGATAAGCATGGCACCCCTACTTGTGACTCCAACATTTCTCTCGAGTCAAAAAATAAAGATCTACGTAAGGACAATCGTTGCTTCAGGTGCACATCCCGAGGCCAACAGGGGCGGTCCTGCGATGTGAAGCGTGCATGTTCACGTAGCCATGACAGACATGCCTCAAGCATGTGTGAACCAAACTATTATAGGTCAGAAGGTACAATAACCACTGACAGCATGACAGTATTCCTGTCCCGCAACGCTACATGCACTCTGACATAATGAGTCATCGTGCATTCTATCTAAGACGAACAATTGTGCATACCTCTAGACATTCTGTGCTTCAGCAGGAAATTGTAGGCAATCGGAACAATAGCTGTAGACACAAGAGGGTACCTTAAACCGTGGCAGTCAAGAATGATTTATCAAGGAAGATCTTGCCTCTAAGCTATGACTCAAGGTTGTTCGTGGGTTGAAAATTGTATTCAAAGTTTTTGGAAGAGCGATAACATCTAGAGTTAAAAAGCTGAAGGTTGTGGAAGTGCTTCTACGTAAACAACATAACTCGCAAGTCTGCATTTTACAAGTCATCACAGTGGTGTTTATTTGCCACGACGTCTGTACACCGCCCGAATTTCCTTCTAGCTGCAACTGGAAAGAAAATTCATCGCTGACCGAGGATGCTTGCTTGGAGCAGATGCAGAACCCAAGGTACAATTATTCACTGGGTCAGAGGACCTTTGAAATATATTGTCTCGCAAATTCTTGCGCATTACTGGTATCTATGATTTAGCCGCTATAAAATCACAATTTGGATGGGTTTTTGAGGGACAAACCCGGCGAGTGCTATCCACCGCAAGCAATGCGAATTTGATCATTTGTGCCATAGACATGAGTACCCAGCCTGATGACGAAGTGATATGACAGAGCCGCAGTTTTCTTGAAAACTTGAGGCAAGTGGTTTCATCGACGAAAACGACTCTGCACAATTCAACATTCTCAACGCACTCCGCCAGAAACAGGCAAATCGCATAGGAAATGTACAGCTGAGCCTCCGCAGAATTAAGATAACTATGCGAAACCTCTCGCTCGACAACCCAAGCAAGGTGAAAGGCTTTTTTTAATTGGCAGCTACAGCAATATTCATTGCTCGGAGACGCGGAAGTACTGCCTAAAGATGTTCTTGAGAGCCGACATGTCTACGGTACACCCCGCAGAAAATTGACTCAAGAATCGCTGACTGCAATGCTGAGTGCACTTGACACATTGTCTCGTATACCAGCTTCATCATCTTTCATTGACTTTCTGGACAACGGCAATGGGTGCTGTTGGGACTCCGGGTCCTGCCGGTCTCGTTTTCGGTAGCTGGCCCCGTCGCAGGATCAATCGTCCAACAATTCAGCGAGAAGAAGCGCCCGAACGAACGACAGAGATTTATTTACATGTGGAGAAGTGATCAACTGATCCAAAGAGAGAAGAGAGAGAGATACAAAACGTCTTCGGCATTTTATAGCGCCGCGTTGCCAACACTCGGCGCCTTGTTCGCATCGTCAGCCAATACGGTGGCCCCGGCACCTCGGCCACGAGGGAGGGGGAAACACACCTCACAACACATGGAGTGGCACAACCTAACACGATGTCCATATATGGTCACGGCGCCCTAAAAAATGCCCAAACATGGTCACGAACGCAACGCAGATTCCGGAATTCCCCCGGCGAGAGGGAGGAGCCTGAATTGGGAGGTGGGGGTCGACGACACAGTCGGTCAAGAACCGGTTCTCCCCGCAACTTCTCTTGCTTGGTTCCCTAGGGCCGGTCGTAACAGTCTCTCGCGCGGGGGGGGGGGGGGGTAAAGATCTCGATGGGCTGAGGTTTGCAGCCACTGTCCGGAGAGATCAGCGCCGGCAGTCGGTTTGGTGACGACCGTCTTTGATGAAGTAGAGGGCACCACCTGCTTCATTGTGGGCTCAACAGACATCACATACGCTCATGAAAACACAAGTACTCAGCCGGTGAGCGCCGGACAATTCCACCAAACTCCACCAGGCAATTTCCCCCTTTAACTGATATTAAAGGAAATGCACAATTTATTCAAAATGTTACTCACACGGTAAGGTGACAAAACAACAACACTGGAAGCACACCGAACCCGAAACCCTGGATAGCCGTGTCTTCAACGTTTTCAAACAAGTACACCTAAAAGAGTAAAAAAAACAATCACTAGCCCTTGTCTAGATCAGGAAAAAAAATGCCAGAGTTCTCGAGACATCCTCTCGCGTCCGACGCATCGACTTAAGCCATCAGCGTTGCCATGGAGTACACCCTTTTTGTAGCGTATTTCAAACGTATATTGTTGCAAAACGAGGCTCCAACGCAGCAGGCGGCCGTTCTTAGAGGACATGGTCTGTAGCCAGGTGAGAGGACAATGGTCCACTTCCACAATGAACTTGCCTCCGGCAATATAACAAGCCAGTTTCTGGACTGCCCAAACCAAGCACGCACATTCCTTTTCGCTAGCGCTGTAAACCTGCTCGCGAAGGGTGAGTTTCCGGCTAACATAGAGGACGGGATGCTCTTCATCCCCCTCATCCCTTTGACTAAGAACTGCCCCCATGCCTCTATCACTAGCGTCGCATTGGACTATGAAAAGCCTCGAGTAGTCCGGTGAACTAAGCAAAGGTTGGCTCGACAAGGCCGCTTTCAAAACGCGGAAAGCCTTTTCTTTCTCCTCATCCCAGTCGACCATTTGGGGCCCGGTCTTGCGCAACGCGTCAGTAAGAGTGCTGGAAATGTCGGAATATCTAGGGATGTACTTACGATAGTAACCAGCTATTCCAAGAAAAGCCCGAATATCGGATTTCGTTCGGGGCTGGGGAAAGTCTCGGATAGCTGCCACTTTCATTTCAGAGGGACGGCGATGCCCTCGAACGA
Source organism: Rhipicephalus annulatus (assembly GCA_013436015.1). Taxonomy (NCBI): domain Eukaryota; kingdom Metazoa; phylum Arthropoda; class Arachnida; order Ixodida; family Ixodidae; genus Rhipicephalus; species Rhipicephalus annulatus. The sequence continues at coordinate 137,822 of WOVY01000540.1, read as the reverse complement.
TAACATGCCCGAGATAGAGTACCTCTTCTTGTGCTAGCTGACACTTGGGCGCTTTTACCGTTAAACATGCTTCACGTAGGCGTGTCAGTACTGCTCTCAAATGCGCCAAGTGTTCTGGCCAGGACGAGGAAAACACGGCGACGTCGTCCAAGTAAGGCAATGCGAAGTCCTCTTGACCCCGCAAAACCTTATCCATTAACTTTGAAAAACAGTAAGGCGCGTTCTTTAGGCCGAAACTCAACACTTTAGGGCGGAATGTCCCCAATGGTGAAATAAATGCAGCATACCGGCTCGCCCTCTCGGTGAGCGGCACCTGCCAGTAACCTCTCACTAGGTCTAGCATTGAGATAAATTCCGCGCTGCTTACCCTCTCGACGCGTTCCTCAATGTGGGGAATTGGGTATGTCTGATCCTTGGTGATGAGGTTTAACTTACGATAGTCTACGCAAGGACGCGGATCTTTGCCGGGTACCTCCACAAGAATTAACGGGGAAGTGTAATCACTTTCACACGGCTCAATCACGCCCAATTCCAGCATCCTGTTAACCTCTGCTTTTATTAGCTCAAGCCGGCGAGGTGACACCCGATACGTCTTAGATCTTACCGGTTCCGACGAGGTAAGCCCTATGTCATGAGTGAGGACGGATGTCCGGCCTGGCTCGCTTACAAATCTGTCCTGAAACTCGGTCAAAAGACCACGCAATTCCTGCTTCTGCTTCATTGTCAGCTGTGACTTTGATACTGAATCCTCAACTCTTTTCTCGATCGGGACTTCGTCCGATTCGGGAGCTAATTCAGGAATTTCTGCCGGAACCTCTTCCGGAACATTTAAAGTCATGTTCACGATGGCTTCCCTCTCTTTATAGGGTTTGAGTAAGTTGCTATGATACACCTGGTGTACCTTATGACTTCCTGGTAATTTTACAACATAGTTGGTGTCAGACAATTTTCGAGTAATTTCGGCCGGGCCGACCCATTGCACTTCAAGCTTATTCTTTTGGGAGGGCCTCAACAACATTACCCTCTCTCCTACAGCAAAGTGTCGCGCTTTAGCGGTCCGATCGTAGTAAAGCTTAGCCTTCTGCTGTGCTTTGGTCATCGCCCTCTCGGTCAATTCTTGGGCTTTTGTTAGACGATCCAATAATGTGAGGACATATTCCACTACTACAGGATCATCACCCTGACCTTCCCATGACTCTCTCAGCATACGAAGAGGACCCCGCAGTCTGCGGCCGTAAACAAGTTCCGCTGGCGTAAACCCTGTTGTCTCATGTGGTGCAGTTCTTAGTGCAAACATCGTTGCAGGTAAGCACCTTTCCCAGTCAGTTTTTTCGTTCAAAACATAAGGCTCTTAACACTCGCTTCATCACGGAGTGAAGCTTTTCTATCGAGTTCGATTGCGGATGGTAGACTGAACTATGCAATAATTTCACGCCACACCGCTCTAGAAAGGTTGTTGTTAAGGCACTCGTGAAAATGGTGCCCTGGTCTGATTGTATCTCGGCAAGAAAGCCTACCCGGGCAAACACGGACAGAAGTGCGTTCACTACTTCCACGGAACTTAGCTCTTTTAGCGGGACCGCCTCTGGAAATTTAGTAGCTGGGCAGATTAAGGTCAGGATGTGACGGTAGCCTGAAGTTGTCTTGGGCAAATGACCTACTGTTTCAATTACCAACCGACGAAAGGGCTCCGTGATTAAGGGTACCAGCTTCATTGGAAATTTCGCCTTATCTCCCGGCTTACCCACTCGCTGACACACATCGCAAGATTTTACAAACCTCTCTACATCTTTAAAGCACCCAGGCCAGTAGTATTCCTGTAAAAGACGATTTTTCGTCTTCTTTACGCCTAAGTGGCCTGACCATGATCCTCCATGCACCAAACTAAGCAAATCCTGACGATACGCCTGAGGTACGACTACCTGGTCAAACTCTACTCCTCGCCTATCTAGATATTTTCGATAGAGTATGCCGCTCCTCTCTTGGAATCTCACATTTCGTTTGACGATTCCCTCTTTCGAACTGTCCTGGAATTGCTTAAGCGTCGAGTCACCCTTTTGTTCGGTTATTAATGAAGCTGGGCTCACCTGCAGCAGCCGACTGAAATTATCCGAAGTTGGCATGACACACAACTCTTTTGTAGTTCCTAGTACCTGGAATGTGTCACCCTCTGTGCTATCCTCTGTACTACCAGGAATCGGCTTGGGAGCAACAGCATTTTCTATTTGCTCGGTCAACGAGGCGTAATTGACCCCTTCCAATTCGGGAGGAGGTTCATCGTCGCCTTTAGGAATGGTTGCCTCCGCGACTACGGCTTCTGCAGCCTGTTCTCGCAGAAGTCGATTTGTTACCGTGGTGTCCAACACGCAACCAGGCCCGTTGTCGATTTGAGGCTTGTTTGCCTCAGTGATTGTTGCTCTCGCAGCCAGCGCACGTGCCTTCGATCTAGTCAGTGCCTGCACTATGCCTTCTCCCAACGTTAGACCTTTCTCCTTCAGCATTTGATCTAACTTATTTGAAAATAAGTAAGGATACTGAGGGGGTAGATATGGCGATACCGCGGCTTCCGTTTCCAACGTACCAAATGCGCCTTTAAGGACAACTTTAGCTACTGGAAGGCACTGACTGTTTGCTTCTACGGCTTTTTTAATCCAGGCACAGTCTCCTGAATACTGTCCGGACTGAACAAAGGACGGATGAACTACGTCCATAGTGGCTGCGGAGTCTCTAAGAACCCGACACTGCTTGCCGTTCACGGTAAGGTCGTACATATAGGGCTCTAACAACTTCATGTTCTCGTCGGCTTCAATTATAGATAAAAAGGCCACCTTTTCTTTCGGGCAATGTTTCGCGAAGTGCCCTGTTTTGTGGCAATTGAAACAAGACGCCGGTTTTTTCGCCCCAAATTTCCTTTTGCTTGCCTCTGCCGACGCCCCATGGTTAGATGCCTTGTTTTCCTCACCCTTTTGTGCGAGACTTGTCGGTTGTTTTCTAAACGGCGCCTTATTCGGTAGTAGGAATTTTTCTCTTTTTGGCTCGCTGTTTGCCCCGAGGGCGCGGCGCGTAACGAATTCTTCAGCGAGCTCTGCGGCTTTCGTTACGGTGTTCACGTCCGGTCTATCCTGCACCCAGAACCTCACCTTTTCTGGTAACCTTTGATAGAATCGTTCCAGACCGATACACTCCAGCACCTTGTCATGATTCCCATACGCCTTTGCCTCATTGAGCCACTCCCCCATGTTGGCCATTAACTTGTAAGCAAACTCCGGGTATGAATCATTGTTCTCTTTTACGGCGTTGCAAAATTTTTGTCTGAAACCTTCCGCTGACAACCTGTATTTCTTGAGAAGGCTCGACTTTACCTCACTGTACTCGTCAGCCTCCTCGCCCCGCCGTGGTGGTCTAGTGGCTAAGGTACTCGGCTGTTGACCCGCAGGGCGCGGGTTCGAATCCCGGCTGCGGCGGCTGCATTTCCGATGGAGGCGGAAATGTTGTAGGCCCGTGTGCTCAGATTTGGGTGCACGTTAAAGAACCCCAGGTGGTCAAAATTTCCGGAGCCCTCCACTACGGCGTCTCTCATAATCATATCGTGGTTTTGGGACGTTAAACCCCACAAATCAATCATCAATCGTCAGCCTCCTCTTTCGTGAGGCGCGCGATTACTCCTGAGGCCTCCCCCGGAAGTAGGGACAACAAGCGTTGAGGCCATGTATCCTGGCTGAAACCTTGCCTTTCACAAGTTCTCTCAAAGTTGACGAGGAACAGCCCAATGTCCTCCCCTAGCTTGTACGATCTCATTAGGTCCGTCATTTTGAACCTGACCCGCTCTGCGGTACCGGATGCCTCGCTGCCTCCTGCTCTACTATTATGGCTAATCTCTAGCTCAATGCGCTTCATTTCAAGCTCGTGCTTTCGCATCTTATCTGCCTCGGCTTCTGCCGCTTTCCTTTCGGCCTCCGCCGCCTTTCCTTCGGCCTCGGCCGCGGCCGCCTTTCTTTCGGGCTCGGCCGCGGCCGCCTTTCTTTCGGCCTCTGCCGCTTGCCTCTCCTGAATCTCCTCGACACATTCTGACAGCTCGTCATCCTCCGCCCCCAATGCGAGAATCGCCTCTATCAGCTCTGGCTTTCTTTGAGAGTCCGACACCTCCAGATTCAACTCCCTTGCAAGTAGCAACAACATGGACTTTCGCAGGGATTTCAGATTCATGGCTGCCTCCAGTACCGCTGTCTCTGTTCCACAAAGATTCCTGTCCTGCAACTAATTAACCTTGACGGCAACGACAGCTCTAGGTTCCTGCCTTGCCTCAAGTTTTCCGTTAACTTAGTCGACAAATAAAGCTTCAAACAGCTCTTATACGGAATCCTGCCCTGCCACTGTTAACCTTGACGCCACTGACAGAAAGAGCTTAACCAAGCTATCACACAATTTCTGCCTGACGCTAGTTACCTGTTAACCCAATGACCAAGACAGCCCCTCTCTACCAGCTTTGACTTAACACATAGAGTAAATGCCTGGTAAAATTTAACAGAGAAAGCCGACACTCACCCAGTTCGCAGTCATGTCTCAGGCGTCGTGCCTCTCAGAAGTGCCGTTCGATTCCCTCTGGAAGTCGATGAGCTCGTGACATCCTTCTCCTGTCGTCCCGTTGTTGGACTTTGGGCTCACTCCGTCCAATGGTCGCTTTCGGGGTTATCGGCATCCCGCCGCTGCCATCCAGTTGTTGGGACTCCGGGTCCTGCCGGTCTCGTTTTCGGTAGCTGGCCCCGTCGCAGGATCTATCGTCCAACAATTCAGCGAGAAGAAGTGCCCGAACGAACGACAGAGATTTATTTACATGTGGAGAAGTGATCAACTGATCCAAAGAGAGAAGAGAGAGAGATACAAAACGTCTTCGGCATTTTATAGCGCCGCGTTGCCAACACTGGGCGCCTTGTCCGCATCGTCAGCCAATACGGTGGCCCTGGCACCTCGGCCACCAGGGAGGGAGAAACACACCTCACAACACATGGAGTGGCACAACCTAACACGATGTCCATATATGGTCACGTCGCCCTAAAAATGCCCAAACATGGTCACGAACGCAACGCAGATTCCGGAATATCCCCGGCGAGAGGGAGGAGCCTGAATGGGGAGGTGGGGGTCGACGACACAGTCGGTCAAGAACCGGTTCTCCCCGCAACTTCTCTTGCTTGGTTCCCTAGGGCCGGTCGTAACAGTGCAAAGGTCTTAGATCTCTAGATCAGCCAATGTCGACATGGTCTACTAACACAGACGGATATTGACAAAAAACGTCTCGCCAGCGGGTGAACCGACGACCTTTTTTCTTCACACAGGAGAACCTACACTCTAAGCCGAAATTCGGCAAAGTTGGACTAACTGCATTCGTTAAACCAATGGACGAACGGTTCGTCCAACGGGGACTAAATGTGTGACAATGCGTGTCTTGCGCAAACGCCCGGCAATGAAGGGACCAACGGGGAGGGCAACTGCGCCGCGATCACCTCCTGTCGATGCTGCTCTGCAATGCTCGGCGTGGTCGGCGATCATGAAAACAAGTTATATAGGCTATACGCCACTGTGAAAGCGAAGCAACATGAAACGAATAGAAGATGTTATGAGAGGAAAGTAGTACAACACGCAGTCAGCACACACAACAAGCGCCCTCGCGTTTCCACCGTGCCGGCACGGGCGGGCCGAAACCAAGGGGAAATTGCCGGACACGGGCAATGCAGAAAACTCGCTTCAATGTGCTGAATAAGTTCGAACTACGGTGAACACTGACAATGCTAATAAAGGTAAGCTGTTCATCAGCGGTCGTGTACCCACACAGTGACCACAAGTTCAAAGCGATATATAGGAAAAGTAGGCTTCGTACGTCATCGGTATCAAGCGGGCTGCCGGTGTGAGTGCATTGCCGGCACAAGCGAAGGAAACGTCGCGTACAAGTTCACAAAAATAGTAGCTCACGCAAACTTGTATCTTTTTATCCATGCAACAATCGTTATCAAAAATCCAACGTGTAGGCGATCGCGGATACGACTAATCGTGCGGCCAGCGGTACACAGGTTTTGTGCCTTACCAGCACGATGAAAGAACCGTGCCTGCGAACGGTCTCGTCGCTGTAAGTATACAGATATCTACATCACTCGGTAAGACACCGCGAACATGGGGCACTTACCTATTGTTCATTTGTGACTATAAAATAACGACGACGAAAATTCCGCGCGAGCCGCATGTTGCGATCGCCGGCGGTCGTTTAGCCGTACTCGTCGTAAGCCTAGCGACGCCGTCGGCAAGCCGACAGAGTATGGCATCGGCGGGGCGCCTGCGGCTGCTTCGCCGGCTTTCCCGCACAAGCGCCGCTGCTATGTTTGTGTTTGCGGACTCGTGCACCAGCACTGCGAACGCTGGTTCGGCCGACATGATCGAATACCAGCTGATAATTCCTATTCTCGAGCTGGAGGCATGTTGAAGATTAGATGGATCCTTATTAAAAGTTCGATGCGCATCGGTGCCACGAATAAGTCCATGTAAATTTTCGCGTTACGGTGTCAATAATTATTGTTTTCTTAAGCCGAGTAAAAGTCGCCCACTGGCACTAGATGGGAGGTCAAAATACTGTGCTATATATACCCGAGAGTCTGTTCTCTGTATTACAGCGCGGGCAGTCAGTGTTTGCGGTGTTTTACTTTGAAATATAGTGCGTATGTGTGTGTGTGTGTGTGTGTGTGTGTGTTGCATGAATAACGTACTATGATCTTCAGTGCTGATCAAATTGGAATAAACATAACATATACTGCACAAATGCAGTGTCGCCATTTTTTTTGCCATTGGTCTAGACGGTTCAACTGTTAGTCCCACTGGAGCATTCTATTGGGGTCAACATTTAAACCAAGTGGAGTAAGTGCTTGGGGAAACAGTTGAGCCCTTGCAGTTACTCCCGCAGTTAGTCCAAAATTGGTTCAAAATCTGTGGCAGCGCATTTGAACCCCTAAAGGACCAATGGCATACCCCACTTTAGTCTTTTTCGGCTTAGAGTGTACGCCAGTATGCCCCGCCCATTTTTGGCCCAATGTTCACTGATTGCTTCTTCACGGCCCCATAGCTCCAAGTATGAAGCTAGACGCGCACAAGCAACAACGAGCGACCTTACGAAGAAGTTGGGGTATACTGCCTGATCACGCGTGGATACGATAGAGAAAGGAGTACTTGCTGCAGCTGCGAGCTCTTGGAATGAATGTAATGAAAAAAGGCTTTATATCAGTCCTGCAGGAAGCGCTTAGCACAGGGTCCCCACGCAGGCCACTCACACGTGTGAGCTCGCATCGCCACAACCAATCAAAAAAACACTTTCACAACAGGCACTGCAAAACACGTTAGTTACCAAATAGAACACGAAAGGGGATATGGTATCAGTTTGTCACACTATCTCTTATGTCAGGCGGTGCTGACATCCGTCGGCTGACCTCCGTCAGTAGAAGTTCTCACGCACAGTCGGGCTAGTCTGCACCTGTGCGATTGTTTCTTACGGCCTTTCCATCGGCTGTAGTGGAAGCCTCTCGCCGCTGCTTTGAGAAGGCCCTGACTGTTCTTCGTCACTACGGGCACTGCGCGCGAAATGGGCACCTGAGTTCACGCACGCTTCTCGACTCATTGCGCTTTGAAAAAGAAGTTGCTTAATCCTTGAAGACGTGTAAATGGCTTATGGTATTGCTCATACCTGATGATGCTGGGCTTAGACCTATATACCTCGGAAGACTGCACTTTGCTCGTAGTGTCGCAAGCCCCGATGTGCGCGCATGATCGTAGCCCTTTTGAGACAGAAAGTGCCATATCACAAACTCTCCAACAACTTCGTCTGGCTACGTTGGATGCCTTATTCCGTCACATTCTATTTGATGCAAAACGGGCCTTTTTCTCTCCTTTCTGTGCATCTGCTGTGATTTTCATAACATATGCGTGCTGCGGGCTTTCGCGATAATATTAGGACATTTTTTTCTCTTCCAGCAATTGCTGCACCTTCGCGCATTTTGAACGATAGAGCTACGATTGGGAGTGAAATTGTCCTATCATAGCCTGGTGTCAACCCGTGCGATGAGTGTCGCTGTCTACTGTTTGCGTGCAAACACTTACTGCTTCTTCTTCAGTGAAAGCGCCTTGTAAAGTTGCAACATTCAGATATGTTTTGTTAATATCCGCTTTTCGCTTCCTTGATGTTTGACGTAGGGGTGAAGATCGTGAAGCAGGATCTTTGCGACGCTTGTATGCACTTCAAAGCAAGTACGAAGGATAGTCCTCGAAAAGAGTAGGTGCGAAGTCAGACATAGTCTTCATCGCGCAAGTGTCTGCTGCTTACTACTGTCGATGGAGACTTGTCATTGATGATGAGATTGTCTCTCGCGAAATTCTTTTGTCTCTTGGCACACAGCTCAGTATTGTTTGGGAATTGAGGAGGTGAAACACTAGGTGTTTTCCCCAAACGGGACCAGCAATACGGAACCAGGGCGATTGAGCCGCTATGACGGAACGCAGCAATACAACTTCACACACCTATAATATATATTCCTGTACGCAATGCACAAACTGAAGGTTGTTCGACTGCCCTCTCGACTCAAGAAATCACTGTAGACTGAACACTGACAAAGCACCGCATGAAATGCACCCGTGAGTGGTATATCTCAGAATAAACCAAGCCACGCTTGAAATATTATGAAATTGACATCGTGCTTGTAGCACTAACCACAAAAGAATTCTTACAGATTTTTAGAAAAAAGGCTGCTTACTTGCCGAAAAGCTGTAATGTTGTCAGTCTATTTCTAAACAGGTTTCTTTTTTCAACAAACTCGAAGAAAAGCACAGAACTGCTTTCCACTAGAGTTTTAGGTTGAATTCCAATGGTATATCCAGATAAAGTTTTTCTTCTCTGAGCGAAGCAATCATATTTGAATAGTAAAATGGGGGCGTAAATAGTGTGCTTAAATTGCAGATTGAGAGTGTAGAGCCAGGTTGCACGAGACGGACACGTCTTTTCAGTGACAACGTCTATTTTCTTCTGACAACCAGAGACTCGAATATAGAGCAGGTGCACGCACTGCATCTGAAGTGGCAAGAGTGAAAGAGACGGAGGAGAGACAGAGAGGAGAGCAGCACGTGGCTTGTATTGCTGCTTTGCAGGTTTTATGGCCATCGGGTGCGCGGTGGTGGCCGCGTCGCTGCCGATTGCTCCCCCTTTAGAGAGGAAGCTGTTGCGACAACCAATTCTCAATTGAAAAGTCATCCCAGTGAACACGGCACAGAGGTGGTGACTGGAGGAACACTGTCGACAAGGGGCTCTCGTGTCCAGCGGAGGGAGGCACAGTGAGGTAATTAAGATCGGTTGCTTCTCTGAACGCTGGCTTGAGCCACTCTAGCGCTATTGTATTGTGTGCCCCATTGATGTCGACGAAGTTAGCAGGCCAGCGCTCTATTACACGAAGGTGCCAAGGTAGTGTGGTTGAATAGGGGTGCGCACAGGGCCTTACCGCATTAACACGTGTGTCGCTGTTTTTCGGTCCTGGGCGATGTACGCTGCACGTGGCTGGCCGCGTGTAGGCCAAGGACGAATGTGTCGAAAAACGTCGCGCAGCTGGTCGACATGTTCTGTTGCTGTTAGCTGAGTGGCACTGCCGCTTTCTTCGAAGACGTCGGCAGGCAGACGAAGCGAAGTGTCATAAACCAGCTCGGAAGTGGATCATGAAAGGTCCTCGTTGTAAGAAGATTGAATTCCGAGTAGCGTGAGGGGGGGGGGGGGGTCAACCCACCTGTCTGGGCAACCGTGTGCTGTGAGTGCTGCTTTGAGGTGCCGGTGGAATCTCTCGACGAGGCAGTTTTTCGCGGATAGTAGGACACTGTACACAGGCGTGAAATACAAAAAGTTTCAGGAGCTTCATAAAGAGGGGAGAGTCAAACTGGCGACCCCGGTCCGATACAATCGTTGTCGGACAGCCAAATTTAGATATCCAGGTAGAAACAAAAGCCTTAGTGGTGGTAGCTGCAGACATGTCGGGCATAGGAGTCGCTTCCGGCGAGCAAATGAAACGATCTACACATGTTCGAAGGTAGTGATGGCTTTACATGGGAGTAACGGGCCAATGATGTCAATCTGCACAACAGCAAAACGTTCGTCGGGTTTCAAGAAGGGCTTTTATGGAGAAACGGAGTACCGTTGAACTTTGGCGCGCTGCGACAATGAACACCCACGCACCCAATCACTCATGCGCGCGTTCATGCCGGGCTATACAAGGCATGAAGAAACAAGCTTTTTGGAAGCGTGAATTCCGGGGTGAGAAAAGCTGTGATAGGCGTCAAATAATTTCTTACAATTAGGTTTGGCTGGAAATGGTTTTGCTGTGCCTGTGTAGGTGTCACAAATAATTGGCACATCTTCAAAGGTGACAGGTTTGAGCTGAAATGATGTGGCCACTTCGCGTAGGTGTTCAAGCTTGGTGTCCAGCAGCCAGATCCTGGAGTTTGAATGGAAAAGATGTTAAGGTGGAGGTTTTGAAGCGACTGCGGGTGATGGCGTCCACGCGACTGAGATTGTCAGCTGCAGCGTTGTCAACGCCGCTGCTGTGTGTATATCTGTTGAAAACTCCTAGATGAAGGTGAGCTGGCACATTTCGCGTGGTGTGTATAGTGAGTCAGATTGGCCGACTGAATAGGTGAGAGATTTGTGATCAGTGAACATTCTAAAGGAGTGGCCTTCAACTAGGTGGCGAGAATGGAGCACGGTAAGAAAGATGGCGAGGAGCTCATGGCCGAAAACACTGTAGTTTCTTTGGGCAGAGGTTATACGCTTGGAGAAAAAGGCAAGGTGCTGCTACTGATCCTTCACTTTTTTCCGGAGTTGAACCTAAAGTGCAGAACAGGGTGCATGCGTCATGAGCGCCAAGAGGTCTCTGGAATTGCGGTGCGTCAGCAGGTGGCTTCAGCCAAATCGTTCTTGATGGAGTTGAAAGCTTCTTCCACAGCCGTGTTCTATGGTGATGCAGTTTCTGAGGGTTTGCCACAGAGCAAATTTTTCAGGGCTCCAACAGCCTAGTACAGTTCCTAAGAAATTGGCGGTAGAAACTTACAAGCCCTTCAAACTTGCGCAGCCTGGTTATTTATGTAGTCTTGGGGAACTCGACGACTGCTTGCACTTTGTCAGGAAGGGAGCTGATTCCACTGCTGTCCAAGCGTTGACCCAAAAAATCAAGCGATGGCAATCCGAACTCACTTTTTGCAGTGTTCACAGAGATTTCGTTGGCTGACAGGTGCTCGAAAAGTTGACGGAGATGTTGCAAGTGCTTCTCGTGGGGTGAGCTTGCCACCAGCAGGTCATCCTGGTAGGTGAACAAAACTGGCAGACCACGTATGACCATGTCAATAAACCACTTGGACGTTTGTGTAGCATTGGAGAGGCCGAACAACATTTTCAAGGACCCAAAAAAACTAAACGGTGTGGTAATTGCCGTCTTTGGAACGCCATCTTCACCAACAGGAATGTGATGGAAGGCTTTGACTAAGTGGATTTTAGAGAACACTGTTGTACCATGTAAAGCCGATGTGAAATCCTGAACGTTAGGCAGGGGATACCAGCCGGGAATATATTTTGCGTTGAGGAAATGGTAGTCTCCACAGAATCTCCAGGCACCTGACTTTTTCGGGGTGAGCTGAAGAGGAGACAAGCCAGCTGCTCAATTATGGTCCTTTTATTCCGAGTTCCATCATGTGTTCTAACAGAGCGCTAGCTACTTTGAGCTTATGTGGAGCAAGTTGCAATGGGCGAGGGAAAACAGGTGGACCAGTGGTGATATTATGGTGGTGGAAATCATTTTGCACGGGTTACATCCAGTCAGGCAGTTGCGTAATGTTTGGGAATTTTCGAAGAGTCCTGCGAAATGGTCATCGGCCACTGTTGTAGTTGGGGTGATTGTGTTCGAGTCATAGGAAACAACACCTTGGGCAGAGTGCACTGTAGTAGAGTCTAGCAGGCGTTATCGTTTCACGTCGACCAGCAGTCCATGGTATTTTAACAAATCGGATCCGATGATGGCACGGCGAAGAGGAAACCCCAATGAAACACGGAGCGCAAGCCTAGGTTCAAAGTGAGCGACTGCGATTCGTATAAGGGGTTCTTGCTACCGTTGACAGCTTGCAGGTAGGAGATTGGGGGTATTGTTCGGTCGAATTTTTCAGCCGGGGGAATGCTGACCTCCGCACCAGTGTCCACCAGGTACTGCTGGCCTGTATATTTGTTCGTGACGTGAAACAGGCGACTTTTGGGTTTGCCTTGACCAGTCGTTGCCTTCAATGGTCGGCTTGCCTGTTTCCCTGCGACGAGCAAGGTTCGAGGCAGTGACGCGCGTCCTGTCCGAAACGGCGATGGTAACAGACAGTTATGGTTTACGGTTTATAGTTTACGGTTATAGTTCACGTGCTAGTGAACGTAAAGGGACAGGCGTTACCATACATCAAACGTTCGTTGTAGACAACGTCCTATTGTTTAGCGGAATAGCGTTTACGTAATTTACGTGTACCAGTTGCGATAGTGGCGCCACTTATCAGATGATTAATAAGTTAAAGACAGTGAAAAGAAAAAGAAAACGACATTGTTTGCCTATGTACCGCGCGAAGCTTTGTTATAAGCTATTTCCCTAATAAGAAAAGCAAATCAATGTGAAACAAGCACCGAACGCGAAAAAAACTATGTCGCTGTTGTTTACATCTGTCTTCTAGTTAGGCCTTGACGCGTTCGAAATGGAAAGCTATCTCAAAAACTATGACAACTTTCCGTAATACTCGGTCGTCGAAGCTAACTGAAGGCAAGTGAAGCCACTTTAAACAGTCGTTTGCTGCGAACAAGGTGAATCTTTCAACTATGCCAAAGTAACTTCGAAACAGGTGTTCGAGAGCACCGCCGTGTTTACGTACGCTATGTACAACTACACAACCACGGTAACGTGAAATCTAAAAATACCACCCTATCGGAAAAAAACGAATGGTGGGCATGGTGGAAACCACCACCCACCATTATAGTGGATTAGTGTAGTGGGTGAATGGTGGGAAATGCCCACCATGGCGCATGGTGGGTATGGTGGGTGCTGCAGTGCCGGCAACACTTTAGCGCGAAATGACGTCATAATCACCGTGACGAGCTGCCACAAAAAATAAAAAAGAATTCTATAAAAACAGTATAAAAAAACACCCGTTCCGTAAAAAAAAAAAACAAGGCGCCACGGAGGATCGAACGTGCAACCTGGCGATTCCCATTTGAAGACGCTAACCACTGCGCCACACCAACATGACCTTATATGGGTGTTAAATACTCAGTTGGCATACAAACTTACGGTTCACTTAAGTTATGTTTGTCGTGTTCACAACATAGACAAGATCTACACCTGCTACTAAAAATGGCACATTTATTAAACGCAAGCAACTGCGGCCTGTAACGATTGCCACTATGTTAACGGCACTAGGGCTATTTTTTTTACAATTCACAACTTCAAGAAAAAAACCAAGTGGACTGGGGAGCCGCAATAGTTTACCGGCGGGGTCTGCCAAGTTTAATATCCGTTTCGCGCTCGTTCTAAAGGGTGACATCTGCTCACGCTTTATGAGGCCTCTAGGCTCATTCCATAGATACGCCCGCCTAATTTATTTGACTGAGCATAATTGGGATGCTTTTCGCGCAATGTAGAGGGCGGTCGCGCCAGCGCATTGCTGTAGCTTTTTCGCTAAAGCAACTTCATAACGGCTTGGCCAAAACGAATGCAGTGTGCCGGAAACATTACGCTTCATGTTGGTTCACCAAGCATGCAAATTGCCACGTCTGAGTTCTCGTACAAAAGCTAGAGAAGTGCCGGCGAGTGCGACCGGCGGCTGTCGGTGACAAGACACCTAATTACGTTCTCTGGGAGTGCTTTAATCGCGTCGCATCGATGTTTGTTGCTTCTTGAGCGGACACCATACACAATGAAAAATGCTTCATTTAGGTTAATTGATGCCATGGCTGCGCTGTATTGTCATACTTAATCGTCGAAATCGTGTATTCTGAAACCCGGAAGCACGGATAACACAATTGTACGGGCTCGGTCGGTAGGCCTAACTTTGATGGAAATCATGGTGGTAGAACATGTAGTGTACTGATCCCAGATTGGTACACTATATAAATTGCCCGCAATTATAAGCCCACCCATCATCTGCTTACTGCTTCCCAGCATTATCGCGATGGTGGGCAGAGCTTCTCAGCTTGGTACACCATGTGGCCCACCATAAAAAGCAGCACCCATCATCTGCTTAGTGCTTCCCAGCATTATCGCAATGGTGGGAAGAGTTTCTCAACTTGGTACACCATGTAGCCCACCATAATAAGCACCACCCACCATATGCTTAGGGCTACCCAGCATTATCGCAATGGTGGGCAGAGTGTCCCATTATTGCCCACTATCTAGCCTCTGCTTTCCACCATCATTTCCACTTTACCCATCATCTGTACACCATACCACCCAGTATGTCCCGGCATAACCACCATATTTTCCACTACGTCCCACCATAGCCATCATAATTTCCACCATGCCCACTATTATTTCCACTATGCCCACTATTATTTCCACTACGCCCACCATGTTTTCCAGTATCCACCATGGCAATTTTTCCGATAGGGCACCCGTACGGTGAGCGGTACGGGCAACATACGTACCTGCGCATGCGCACTTTGATTTCGGTATCATGGTACGCCCGGTATCCCGGTAAGCCCGGTATACTATAACGGTTTAATAGCATATTCCAGGTGGTGTAGGGACCGAGAGCATTGTGCACGTCCATAACACGGGGAGCTCAGGCTGCGGTTTCGGTGACATGGAGTGGTGTAATGACGCTCCGCGGCACAAATCAGTTCTTCTAGGCGATCGCAAAGCGCGTTGATGGGAGAAGCAGGGTCAGGTGGCGTTTGTAGAGCGGCACTCACGTTGTTGAACGACGACGTGATGTTGCACACAGACGGCATGGCCACCTCCAAGAACCTGTCCATCAGGCTGGCCAAACCGTTATGTCCAACGTGGTCACAGTGTCTAGTACCATTTGCACATTGCCAGGAAGGCGCTGCAGAAACAGTTCTCGCAACAAGTTCTCATCAGTAGTGGTGGTGTAGCCGCTCATGAGTTGACGCATATGACGAAGAAGATGGCTAGGCTGGCGGTTGCCTAATTTCTCCGCGGAAAGCAACTTCGTACGCAGGAACGCTGTGATGCCGTCGTTCGCTCCAGCAGAGCAGCCTTGAGAGTGCTGTACGGTGTGGTGGAGGGGGGTCTGGAAAGCAGGTCAGATACTGCTTCGGCTGCTGCTGGTGACAGCGCCGGAAAAACGAGATAGTACTTGCATTCTTCCGCGCGCACGCCAGAAAGGACAAATTGTGGCTCAGCTTGAATGAACCGGATGGAAGGGTTGCGGTCCCAGTAAGCTGGTAGTCGGCTGGAGATCGCAGAGACGTCATGATCGGCCGTACCAGTAGCCTACGTGTTTAGGTGCGTCTCGTTGCTCGGCACTACTCTACAATACTTCTGCAGTGCCGTGGCAGGAATACGGGTTACCACTTTTTAAAGCCACGTTGTCCGAGACGGACATGTCTTTTCAGTAACAATACTTTATTCTGACAAACAGAGTCAAAACAGAGCAGGCGCACGTGGTGCACCAGAAGTGGCAAGATTGAAAAAGATGAAGGAGAAACCAAGAGGAGAGCATAACGGTGCTTAGAATGCTGCTCCGCAGATTTTTATGACCGCGGGGGTGTGTGGTTGCGGTCGCGTCACTGCAAGCGCAACCGCAGATCGCGGATGGCTCCGTGGAGCAAGAAGTGTTGCTCCGCTGAAATCGGCAGATTACACCGAAAGTTCAAGTGACGTATTCTCTGCGCCCGCCTTTCATCCAATCAGCAATGGGTATCCAGAAAACGCTTCGCCCTCCCTCGCACCCTCTCGTAACCCCTCGCTAAATTCCTTCTCACCAACAGCTCCCATCGAGACGCGCGCGTTACAATCGCAGATTTGGCTAAAGCAAATCCCACTGGAATCTGCGAGCTTCATTCGCAATCCGGCCCAGCGCTCGCAATCTGGCATTGAAATTCAACATTAGTTCCGAGGCAAGCGGCTTGCGAGCGTAAGCAGCTACGTACTTCGTTCGGATTCTTCGTGAACGTGGCTTCAAATTCAAAGAAGTGAAAAAGGGCTTGGATCCCCGGAATCAATATTTTACAATGCACACAACCACTTTATGTCTGCCAACTGAAGTGGTTTTTCAGCAGCAAGGGTCCTCTTTTTTTATTTTCATTCTCTTTACACGCAATATTTTAGCCATTAATTGTAACCACACGTACGTGTTTCAAAATGTTTTGGGGCTGCAGACCGCTGCTTTATCTCTGAAAACCACTCCAATTGTATTTGTAAAACTAAACAAAAATAGCAATTAGCTAGCAAAAAGAAGGCGTGCTCGTCATTCTGTGAGCGACTTCTCCTAATTTCGAAGCCTTTGTCCAACGAGACCAAGGGCCAAACGTATTTGGTGCCCTCTGCTTGCAGAAGAGGTGCAGTATTTTTTATATTTTTCTCTGATTGTTGTTATTTCTTTATGCCTCCTGAATTATGCCTTTTATAACCTGATAGTTCCGCATTATTACTTAGTTTTACCTAGCAATATACACACGCACTTACATACCTTTTAAGCAGCTAGCCATCTGGAAAAATCAGTTTTTTTATAGACAATACTTTTTCTATCTGTGAAATCTTTCATTATCTCCCTCTCCCTCTTTGTCGAAAAACCCATTTCACGGTTGATAATCTACAAACTCCCTCGTGCCGTCGGCGGGGTGCAGAAGGTGCAAGGTCAGGGTTGCTGCGTCCGTACCGCTGTCGGACGGCAAAACATACGCAGAAACTTCCTATTGTGTTTGCGACGGATGAGAAGGCCGTAAGGAAAAAGCGTGCACAGGGGCAGTCTAGCCCAGCCGTGTTTCACGCTCGAGCTCCGTCAGCTCTCTCAATAAACGCTTCTTCGTAGAAGCCTCCTTAAGAGCGGTGAGTACCCCGTCCGGGCCTGTGCGCCGACAAGGTGTGCATGCGACCGCCAGGCACCCTGCCCTTCTAACAACACTCGATAATGATGTAAAGCGGGGAAGGATAAGCTCGTCTACCATTTTAAGAACACTGAATATTGACGTTTAGTGGGGGACGATAAGCTCGTCTGCGTGTCGCAACCATCTCTCGGTCAGCCCCACGGTCGCGTCCCTGCGACATTTTCAATGGCACACATGCATGCCAAGAATGACTTAAACTCAAACGACCGCACTTGAAGTGAGTCTTGCCACACGCGCTTGCGAGTAAGCAGTCTCTTCTAGTCGGTGCGATCTTGAAGGCTGTGCTCGTGAACCGTAGGAGTGAAGGAGTCTCCTTTCTTTCGCGTTCACCTTCGCGGAACCGATCGGCGTCGTGAGCTAACGGATCAGGAACTCCACGCTCTGCAGCAGCCGCATTAGCTTCGCTACTCGCAAAACACCGCTAATGGTCGTCTCATATTAACTTCTCCCTCCTCAAGAGTCTTATGAGATAATCGACATCCAGTAACGCGATACAACGACGAAAATTACTCAATATATGTAACCCCTTCTCGGTGCGCGCACATGTGTGAATTAACTTCCACTTCAATCACAAAGAACTTTCGCGTCATACTGCAAAATGGGCACAGCGACACGTATACACAATTTTCAAGGGGTAATCAAAAGAAAAACAATTTCGCAGTGCACTACAATTAAGACGCCCTCTGAATGAAATCCACAGCGCCAGCAAGTTCGCATTAGCTTGAAACAGAATACACGCACCGTGCATAGTCCTGCGGGATATTGTCTCTTAATTTCACCACACTACAGGTTCATTGTGCCAACATGTTAGATCTACGCATTCGCCCTCGGGGCCCCGGATAACACACTCAAAGGGGATGACGGACCCAGCACTAGGCATAGCTTAGTCTCAACGGATCGGACCAAGCACAAAAGACAAAATATTCGACTCATATCGGATGCGCTGCCTTCTTTCAACTACAAAACTATTCCTACAGACAAACAATACTCCTAAAACAGTCCTTTCAGTTAGAGGCAAGTTCCTGCTTGCTACAATTACAACATCAACAGGAAAAAACGTCCTATAAAACAAACGAAACCCTTTCACATCATGCAGGAACTATTAGTCTCAACCACAGAACATCACGCATAACACTTAAACTTGCTATGCAAAATTGCATGGTCATTCCATTCACAGTAACTACTTCAGGGGCTACATAGAAGAAAAACAACACAACCACGAAAAACGCAATCATATGAGAGATACAAAACGATCTCTTGCACTCAACAGTCAACATCACTCAATTAAATGATCATCTGAGACACGAAAGAGCATAAGCAGCCTTGTTCAGCGTGCCTTTATATGAACAATTTCATTGTAATATTGTTTTAATTGTCATTACCCGCTGCGTTAGCCTTGCACTACAGAGACCAACACGAGTCAGAAAAGTCAACGGGTCATAATCAGCCAATCTTTTCACCTTCGTGCGAGATGACCATGTCCCAAAAGACTCTAGCACCCACATAACGGCATACACTTCTCGTTCAATTCTGAAGCACTTTTGTGACGGGCTCAATTTCTTACTAAAGAATGCGACTGGTGTCTTCTTCACCTATGCTTTGAAAAAGGCAAGCTTGAATTGCCATTTTTGGTTCATGCTTTGTCAAACAAAATGATTTGCTGAGGTCTGATGCTGCCGACAGTTGAATGGACGCAAGCGCAAGGGCCTCTTTTATACTGTATCAAACATAATCTGAGCCTTCAAGTTCCACGGCAGAATGTTCGGAAATATTTTGTTTGTGAGTGTTGCCAGCGGCAACACGATCTTGAATAGCGTGGCACGTAATCCCTATAGTAGTTTAGAAGCCTCAGCACACTCTTCAGTTCACGCTTTGTGGAAGGCAGCTTCAGCCATTGTATAGCGCGTACTCTGTCATATCCCGGAGCATGTTCACCAGACCCCACCACATGCCCGAGGTATTTCGCCTGTGGTTGAGTAAACTTGAATTTCACTGGGTTTACTGTGAGACCTGAATCCTGAATGGTTCGCAATACTGCCTGCAGAAGGTGCGTGTGACCTTACCAAGTCTCCGAAAATATGGCTATATCGTGAATGTATGCACACGCATACGAACATGGTAGCTGAGAAACTCATTTATGACTCGCTGGAAAGTTGCCGCTGAATTTCGCGACACATAAGGCATTATCCTCCCTGCATATAAGCGACTGGGTGCTGCGAAGGCTGTCAACTTTTGCGATTCTTTCTCTAGCTGTATTTGCCAGTTTCCTACGGGTCGTGTCCAAAACTGATATGTATTTCACCTTAGCTACGAAATATAGAAGCTCGGTCACATCTCCCATAGAGGATTGGTGAGGGTCTGATGGCGCTCAAACACCTGTAATCTAGACATATTCTAATGGATCCATCATGTTTAGCCGCCCATACTACTGGGTGGGCAACTGCGCCCTGAACAAGGTAGATAAAGTCAAACGCTAGCGAGTCGTGCATTTATCGTTCAACTTCCACTCTTAAAGCCATTGGTATACGTGGTCATGTCTGCTTAGCGCTGGATGATAATATGATTTCGTGCTCACCAAGCTTATTTCGGCCAGGTCGTTCTGACACAACTTCTCGGTAATCATTAAAAATCACGCTGAACTGTTCGCTTTGCCCAGACCTCAGCTGATTTGCCAGCGAGGTCACGGAAATTAGTTCACAAGAGCTGATAGCCTGTGGTGCCATCACGGTGTTTCCGAACTCGGCGTCGGCCTTGAATGCCCCTGCAACGTTATTAGCGTGTGTGTGATACTGGCGGATCTTATTTGCATGAACTAACATCTCAGCATCAGCTCCATCGACTACCACGTAACTGTCTTTCCGTGTTCTCTTCTTTACAACCAGGGGTCCTGGCCATTTCGGTTGTAGTTTGCTGCCGTCATCACTTAGCATGACGAGGGCTAGATTCCTACTGAAAAATCCTCCCGTCAAGAGCCAAGGTTATACCTCTGTGCATAAAGTTTATTGAATTCACAGCGCGCTCATTCACTAGCTTCGTGGCCTCGCTCATCTGTTGCCTGAGATCTTTCGGATATACAGCGGCTGGTTTGCTTAGTCCGGTCGGAGGAGTCCACTCGCCTGTCTACGAATGGCGGAGGATGCTCAGGATTCCATGTGTTGCGCGCTCATACATAAGTTCGAACGATGATTTCCCAGTATTTTGTGCGCCACCTCGTGCTATGCCCACAGCAAGCAACCCAGTGATCTGTCCCAATCCCCACTGTGAGTGTCGATTACATGCTGCAGCATCTCCTTGAAAAAACTGTTCTAACGCTCTACGACACCGTTATTTTCGGGGTGGTCGGGTGTCGCGAACCCCAGTTTCACTACCATCTTCTCCATCAACTGCGCGGTTAGTCTGGTAGTAAAATTTGTCCCATGGTCGCTTCATATGAGCTCAGGCATTCCGCAGCGACTAAAACATCGATTAGCTCTTGACACCTTACCTTAGAAGCAAATGCTTGCAGCAGAGTCACCTCTGCCAGTCATGAACAAAGATCAACAGTGCTTAATGCATATTTATCACCTCGTGAAGAAGCCGGCTTCGTAGGACCTATGCAGTCGATATGTCACCTCAAAAGGCGTTTCCGACCTGTTCAGAGGTGTTATGGGCACTCAGTTGGTTTTTCATTTCCGCGCAAGAATCTGGTACCCGTGACACCTCTAACAATGGTGCTTTACATCTGATCCCATTGATGGCCAGTCCAATGACACCTTAGTGTGGCCCCGCAGGGTTGTCTGCGCAAACAGGCGTTTGGTCGTAGCGTCACCACGCACCCGAGCTAACAGGAGAATTTCAACTCCCTTCCACGCCTATCCATGCGTGGTAAGACGGTAAGTTGGGCCAGTTGGTTAGGATCCATCGTGAACTTACAGCGCAACACCAAAAAAAATACAGGACAGGGAAGGAGTCCTGTCCTGTATTTGTTCTGGTGTTGCTCTGTAAGTAAGTTCACGATGTAGCCGTGCGTGGCTGAGCTGTGTCCGGGTAAAAGGGGATACTGGGGGTCGAGCCGATGCCGGATAATTGAACCTTTAAGGTGCCCCGGCTAAGGCAACACACCTCTTTGGCCCCGGCTTAACGTAGATGGCACCCCTGGGCTGAACTACCCAGGGGAAATTGGCAGTCGCCTTTTCCTATCTTCTCTCCGCACATCTTCGTCTTTCTCTCTCACTTTTTATCTTTCCTATGGTCATCTCTCTCCCGTTTCCTTTCCTTTTTCATGGCGGAAAGGGTTACCCTTGTGTGGTTATTGCAATTTGGGTAAGCCGTATTAAATTGTAGTAATCGCTGGCGCTGCGCAGGCGTGTTTACATGCTTTGCCACGCGTCTTTGTTGGGCTCTGTGGAGGGTGGTAGGCAACGTTGCCGAAAAATTGACCTTCTCCATGGGAACACCAAACCCCTTTTATGTTTATCGCCCCCAGAAGAGTTGGCGCACCGAAGCTAATATCCAGTGAATTTTCGAAATACAAGACTTGTTTTCAAAGTACCATGTCATTCAATGCGAGAATCCTGACAAGAAAGTACGAAACATATCACCATTCCTCGTGTCCAGATGCCTCACCGAAACCATTGCAAGTGGCTAAAAGGCCTCGAAGATGGCTATTGGGGACCTTCTGGTGGAAGTGAAGGACAAGAGTCAGTATGAAAGGTTGTCAAACCCAGTAGCACTTAGGGACAAGCCCACAAGCGTCACCGCTCACCGAACACTAAATACTGTGAAAGGTGTCGTATCAGACGATGACATAAAGGATCTGTCTGATGAGGAACTGCTTACATGTAGGAAAGACCAGAACATAATACAAGTACGTGCATAAAAATTCGTCGTGACAAAAAAAAGAATTACCAACACGGCACATAGTCGTATCATTCCACCAATGCACATCACCAGAAGAAATCAAAGTCGGCAATCTCAAACTACGCCTAAGACCATACATCCCACACCCGCGATGCTGCTTCAAGTGTCAACGGTTCAGACACGCTTCCCAGAGTTGCCGAGGGCAGCAAACATGTGCAAAATGCGGAACTATGAGACACTCTACCGAAGATGACTGCAAAGCTTAGGTACACTGCGCAAACTGTGACGGTGACCACCCGGCTTATTCTAGGTCTTGCACTGCATGGAAATGAGGAAAAGAAATTTTATCTGCCCAAGTTACACACAACATTAGTTTCCATGAGGCCACACAGCGTGTCTTGCCGCCCTTTGCCGGGAATATATCTGTCACTGAAATGGTGCTATAGGGGCCTGCACCACAACGGCATTACACAGCTGCCGAAGCCACACAAAGCGTACCGAAGCTGCTGCTATCGGCCCCTAAGGTGGGAGCAGCCCAAGCTACCCTGCCTTCATTGAAATCGGCCATGCCAGATGCCTCCTCCAGCCAGGGCACTTCGGAGGTCAAGGAAACCCCTTCGTCTTTTGTGCTGGCCGGACCAAAGGCTTTGCTGCTCAAGACAAAGCCGACTCTACGTCCACAGAACTCGCTAGAGTGCCCGTACATTGCCACGCAAGAGGCAATGGACACAACTTTAAGTGAAAAGACGCAGGCAGCACCAAAAGAGTGGCGAAAACTCCTCGACCGCTCTAAAAAAGAGAAAACCCTAATTAGAGGGCCTAAGAAAGGCTCTGTAGGATGATTCTTCTTTGTGCTACACAGCACACAACACCTTAAATATGAACAACCTAGTACAATGGAATGTAAGATGACTGTTACACAACCTCGACGACTTACAAGAACTCTTTTGGAAATTTAGTACAAAAGTGCTGTATGTACAGGAGACAAACCCTAACTCATAGCATACAAACTTTCTCTGTAGCTGTACCGTCTTTGGGAAAGACCACCAGGTTGCTCTCGCATCATTTGCCGGTGCTGAAATATTAATAGATAGAAACGTAGCATACCAGCACTTTACTCCATGAACGACGCTGGAGGCAGTTTCCGTTCAAGCTATAATTGCAAACAAACTGGTGACCAGCTCTATACATACCACTACATTGTCAGCAACACAAACACAACTTCCAATCCTTTATAGATGAGTTACCTGAACTTTACCTTGATCTAGGAGATTTAAATGATCACTCTAGGCTGTGGACGACTCTCGCACCGATGCGCGAGGGCGCCTTATTGAAAATTTTCTTTTCTCCAAAGGCACGCGTCCGCTTTACAAGGATGAACCCACGTTTTATAGCCTCACGAACAACACATATTCATCCATAGATCTTGTTATCGTTTCTCCGTCTGTCTTTTTTTATTTTAACTGAGAAGCGGTTAGAAACCCTTAAGGAAGTGACCACTTCCCCATACTCGTGAAAACGCATGGAACAAGTGGCTGTCTACCCCGGGCACTTCAATGGAAGTTTGAAAAAGCCAATTGGGAGGAATTTTACAAGCTTGCCAATATCTCCTGGGCAGACATGGCTTCTTTAATATTGACAGTGTTATTAGGAATTCTACGGCTTTTTAAATTAACGATGCCTCTCAATGCATACCGGAAGTAGCCTAGGTGACAAGAAAAATCATTGCATTTCAAGCTCCTTGATGATAATAATGCGTCAAAGCTTTCGGTGGTGATTATTGTGATTACAGTTGAGATAGCACTGAGAATGATTGTGGTTGTGATACTTATTTTTTTTATTCAAAGAGATAGCGCTGAGGCTAATTCTGATATAGTGGTGATTGTTCTTTATAGCCGATATGAGGTTCCGAGTTCCGGGTTACGTTTTGACTTCATAATCACAGCTTCATTAGCTATCGTCTCTGGTGTAGAACTTTCTTGTCGGTATTGCCGCCTTGCATCCGCTTCAAGTTGTCTCAACTGCGCGTCAACTTGGCGTTTTTCCCGTTTAGCATTTGCTTCCTTAGCCCTAGTCTGTGGTGTAGAACTTTGTTGTCGCCGTCGACGCTTTGCATCCGCTTCATTCTCTTTTGTCTCCGTGGTAGCTTCCCGTTGACGGCGACGCTGATACTCAGCACGTCGCGCTTTCCTGCGTTCGTCTTTCTTCATGTGAGAGAAGAGAATGTGTGGTATGGAACGTGGTTATATCAATAAAGCGTTGACAGCAGCGCCATCACATTTACAATTGGCCACAGCGCCCTCTGTTGCTTATAAGTTGAAATTTACATGCAAAATGGTTACCACCAACGCCCTCTGTTGCTTATAAGTTGAAGGTTTTATGGGAAATGGTTCAGAAATGTCAGACAGATGAAGATGTGTTACGGACAGATGGGAGACGGCGGACATCGTGAGGTCTTAAGGAGCTTTGCCCCTAAAAGCCGTGTCTCCTGGTTGAACGACGGGTGCCGTGAGACACGAAAGAAACAAAACAAGGCAAGGGGACTGCTGCGCAACACGCCTACAGCCGAAAATCTTGAAGCGATTAAGCAAACAAAATCCCAAGGCAGGAGGGAAAGCTGGCAGAAGTTTCTGTCAACGGTCAACTCCGATACGACAAAAGGAGAGCCTGGAACTGCGTTAATAGAATAAAAGGGCAACAAACATTTTAACTTTCTTCAGTGAACGTACAGGGTAACACCCTGGAAGACCAAGCAAACTCCCTCGGTCAGTATTTCGAGCTTGTTTCTAGCTCATCGCACTATTCTTAAATATTTAGAAGATACAAAGGAGCAGTTGAGAGGCGAACACTTCAGCGTCAAGCCACATTAGACGAACCACACAACAGACCATTCTGCCTAGAATAACTGCAGGCGTCGCTGAATTGTCGCAACGATTCAGCGCCCGGCTCTCACCGTGTAATGTAAGAAAAGTTTAAACACTTACCCTATGAAACACAGAAAACACTTCTTGGCCTTTATAACAATATATGGTTCTCCGGCGAGACGCCCTTAGCTTGGAAAGAAGCTATTGTAGTTCCGATTCTGAAACAGGGCAAGGACCCATCTGTCGCTTCCAGTTATAGGCCTATAGCCTCGACTAGTTGTCGGTGTAAGGTAATAGAAAAGATGATCAACAGTCGTCTGCTACACTTTGTAGAATAGAACAATCTTCTCGATCTATACCAGCGTGGATTTTAAGAGGGGCGATCTACAACTGATTATTTAATACGTATGAAGACTGCGATTCGCGATTCATTCATCCACAAACATTTTGTTCTCTCAGTATTTCTTGACATGAAGGAGGCCTATTTTATTTTATTTATTTACAGAATACTGCGCTCGAAAGACCAAGCAGGGGGGCATAATAAACAAAGATTCAAATGTAACCTAAATAAAAAGAAAGTTCAAGCAATAAAACATGTTAAGGCAGTAGAACACAGGATAACATTTGAACAAAGGTAAATGGCAGCAAGAAATTGCAAATTGCAACTGGAGAATGCAAAATCAAATACAACGTGAGACAGTCCGAGATCTTGAGTTGTACTGTTAAAAACGGAAAGATACATAGTTATCGAAGTCAGGATTTTTATTATCACAGAATGCTTCAAAACGTAACGCGCCCCAATCATTGATCGTCCGAGGAAAGAACGAGTTCATGAAAAGATTAGTACGTGCGAAGTAAGGTTCAAGAGTGTAGCTGTGAGTATGTCGAGTTTGTGTTTAGATTCGATTTCTTATATATAAGTTTCTAGACAAGTGTTAAATTTACGGAAATAAAGCGAGTGTAGAAATTTCAGCCGGACAACAGCTCTTCGGTATTGTAAAGTAGGGATAACAATAATGGCCATGATCGTTGTTGGCGAGTCATTTCTGTGGTAGGCATTAAAGATAAAGCGAACCGTCTTTCGCTGCACCATCTCAAGCTTCTTAACATCTTTCTTTATATTTGGGTCCCAAACGACACTAGCATAATCTAACTATGGTTTCATAAAAGCATTGTAGGCCAACATTTTGATTTCTGAGGGCGCTGTATTTAATTTGTGTTCCCAAAAAACCGAGCTTTATAGAAGCAGATGAGCATGTTTTAATGTGGCTTGACCATGTTAGGTGGCTTGTATTTGTGACGCCCAAATATTTATATTCGTTAACCTCAGTCAATGGACAGTTGTTGAGAGAATACGTATAATTAAAACGGTATTTATTATTTGTTATATGCATGACAACTGATTTATCGCTATTTATTTTAATTAACCAATCTTCACACCACTTAGAAATGGCACAAAGCTTGGATTGCAGGCATTTCTGGTGATTCGGAGATGTAATCGTTTTATAAAGTATGCAGTCATCTGCAAAATGCTTTATGTGGACTTGTGATATGTCTATTGATTTAACAATGCCATTTATATACACTAGAAAAAGAATAGGTCCCAAAACACTACCTTGAGGAACTCCGGATGATACTGGTAGAATACCAGACATGCAGTCATTTACTTTAACATACTGCTTGCGATTGTGAAGGTAAGAACGGATGCAGTCAATGAGGTTAACAGGTAGACCTAGAATATGTAATTTAGAAATGAGATTGCTATGCGTGACAAGATCGAAGGCTTTTCTAAAATCTAAAAAATGGCATCAATTTGATTCCCCGTATCCAGCGACGACGTAAACTCATGAATTGTTGTAACTAGCTGCGTGGTGGTCGATAATTTTTTCCTAAATCCTGCTGTAATGGTGACAGCAGGCGGTTTTCTTCAAGAAATGTTGTGATGTAATGTGCGACTATGTGTTCTTATAGCTTACATGACGTACACGTTAAGGAAATAGGCCTATAGTTTGCAATGTTTACACGATGCCCTTTCTTAAATACCGGTACTACACATGCCATGCGCCAGTTATCAGGAATGAAGGAAATTTCGAAGGAGAGGCGAAAAACGTTTGTTAAATTGTGCGCAACGGGTTCGGCATATTTACGCAAGAATGTATTAGGGATATTATCTGGACCTGCTGAAGATTTATTTTTCAGGTTAAGCAGGAAAGAAAATATACCCTCATAAATTATGAACTCGAAAGACATTACTGGAAGAAGGTTGTCATGTGGTGATTCTTGTTGGGGAGCAGAAAATACGGAGCAGAAGTATCTGTTAAGCTGATCAGCGACAACCGTCGCATCATTTACAATGGAACCATCAACAGTTATTTGACTGGGCGTAGCATCCGTTTGTTCTAAATATCGGCAGAATTTTTCAGGGCTTTTTGTCAAAAATTCAGGTAATGAATGAGTGAAATACCTAATTTTTGCGTCGGAGTGTTTGGAAGCAAGGCTGACTTTTAATTTAGAAATCTCGCTAACTGTTTTTTTTATGTTTTTTGGCTCATTTTAGTGTACGGTTTCTACGTTTTAGCCTACGGTTTTAGCCTATGGTTTTTGCCTACGGTTTTTGCCTACGTTTTAGCCTACGTTTTAGCCTATGATTTCTCTTGTCATCCACGGGTTATTTTTGTTAGTGCGAACATATTTGGAGGGGACAAAACTTTCAATGCAATAACAAATAGTTTCTTTCAGAGCATCCCAAAGAGTTGTGACGCAGCCCGGCATGTTATCACAAAATTCCCACAAACAGTCAAGTATTACATGGTCATCGGCTTTAGCGAAATATTTTATTAACTTTTTTCTTGTTTTTTGTGCAACTTCGCATCACTAAGCGGAAACGAAAGGTACACCACCTTGTGGTCCGACACACCATCAACCACATCCACAGAGTATGCAGCAATATCATTACTAATAAAAATTAAATCTATTACCGAACGAGCACTTCCCGCTTCTCTGGTGTTCTCCGTAACAGTTTGTTGTAGATCACGCATAATCATAGTAACCACAAGAGGGTATATGTCCACATCGAAAAAGGAAACGGGGTCACGCCAATTAATGCAAGGAATATTAAAATCACCGGCGAGTATCACCCTGTTGTTCGAAAGCTGAGCCATATGATCGCACAGTTTGGAAATGTATTCAGGGGAAGCCGATTGAGGCCTATACACAGCACACAAGATGAAGACATGGCCTCAGCAGTTTACTCTGAGGAACAAACTTTCAAGACGATCGATTTGGTTTATAACAACACCTGTCAATGGATGCCGTAAAACAATGGCTACGCCATCGCCCCTACTTTGCCGATCACAACGAAAAATGCTATAGTTTAGCGGTATTAAAACGGAATCACAAACGTTGTCATTTAACCAGGTTTCTGTGATTATTGTTATGTGTGGATGATGTTCAAGAAGCAACAGTTAAAGTTCGCCAATTTCATTTACAAGGCTCTGAGCATTAAATTTTAGTATCCTTATATATTTTGCCTCTGCAAGCGTTGTACGTCAACGAGTGGCGTCCCGCTGCTTTGGAAGTGCTACACGTTCATATCTTGTATCGTTCCATACAAAGATGGGGTCATCAATTTTCAACTTATCATGCAAAAGAGATACGCGCTTCTTATTCACTCGGTCAACTTTGGCGCTATCCCAAAAAAGCTTGCGCACGCGCAGTATTTCATGACTGGAGACATTTCGAATGAAAATGTTCGTTCCTTTAAGTTTGTTTGTATTCTGAATGACAGCCTGCTTTTCATTAAAATCTTTAAAATAGGCTATTATAGGGCGTCGGCCGGCGCGGCGGCCAAGGCGGTGAATACGGGCTATAGACTCGCATTTAACTCCAAGTTTTTTCTCAAACATGTCTCCAACAACACTTTTTTCCAATGATTCCTTGTTTTCCCGCTATTTTCCAAAATGCCATAAACGATTATGTTTGACCTTTGACTGCGATCTTCAAGGTCAACTAGTTTTTGCTTTGCAAGGCCACTGAATTTCGAAGGGATAATGAAGCGCTGTAATTAGCGGCAAGCTTTCCTTTGATTCTTTCATAAGGTGCTCTAGTGATATTAAACGTGAGTCAAGATCACGAATGAGCTGTACACACTCGCTAAACCTATTTTTCATTTCAGTAACTTCGGCGTGAATATCGGCCTGTCTCTTCAGTACATAATGTAAAATATCAGCTGTGGAGGGACCCGGGTTGCTTTCAACATCGCCAAAAATCAAAATTCTAAGAGCTACGCAACAGTCATAGGCAATACTCAAACAAGCGCCTGGGCATGGCAAAAGCAATAAAAACAAGTCATCTCCACTCCTAATTGTAGAGAATGAACAACTAACCTGCACAGCGAGAACAAACTTCTTGGTTAGCGGCATGGTCACAGCCGTTTCGCCGTGAGCACTGGTGAAGTAGTTCTGTGGTAGTGCTTTTATACTGTCCATGGTGCATCACGTCATTGACATGCGCAGATCCTGAAGAGGGGCAGATCCAACATGCCTGGCGTGAATGTTGATCTTGGTTGCGGCTGTGTGTATGAGCTTGCGTTGGTCGCACTTGGTCCAAGGCACACGTTGCACGAAGTAGGTACGCCGGCGATCGCTAACAGCGAAACCTGCACAGCGAGAACAAACTTCTTGGTTAGCGGCATGGTCGCAGCCGTTTCGCCGTGCCCACTGGCAGGGCAAAACAACACGGCAGTTTGGAATACTGAGAGACCTTTCACACTTGAACATACGTGGTAGAATGTTCAGCATCATAGAGAGCTACCTGTCAAACCGCACATTTTGTGTTCGAGTAGGATATATTTTGTCACGTCTGTTTGTTCAAGACGCGGGTGTACTGCAGGGTGGTGTGCTTAGCTACACTCTCTTAAAAAAGAATTCCTTCCGTCTTTCCATCCCGGGTAACATGTTGTACTGCACGTATGTGGATGACATAGAGATAGGTTTTAAGTCCAACAACCTGGCAATATGTGAGTGGCAGGTACAACTCGGCTTGAACAAGGTGTACCAATGGGCAGATGAGAACGGCTTCAGGTTAAACCCTCATAAAATAACATGGGTCCTCTTTTTTAGAAGGAGAGGCCTCCACCCAAATCTCCAATGAACCAGCATGGCCAACGACTACGAGCAGAGGCAGAGTATAAATTTCTAGGCCTGATTCTTTATTCAAAATGATCATTGTGCCACACATAAAACATATTAAAAACCAGTGCTTGAAATCTATGAACCTCTTAAAACTGCATTCTCGCTGCACGTGGGGTAGTGAAAAAAGTCTTTCTAGATCTTTGAAAAAGCCTTATTCGCACACGTCTAGGCTACGGTGCCATTACTTACCAGTCCGCTTCATTAACTGTCCACCATTTGGGCATTCGCCTCTCCACAGGAGTTTTAGAACGAGCCCTGTGGAAAGTCTGTATGTAGAATCTGACTAATGACCACTCCAATTGCAGAGAGCATACCTAATATTCATGTAATTTTAAAAGTTTATGCAAATAATGAACACCCTACACACCCTACCATAAATAAATTCTCCAGCTCCACTCTCTTTCATAACCGTCCTCGAATGAGACAGCTGTACTCACTGCATGTAAGAAGCTTGGCACGGAAAATGAGCGTCCCACTTCAGCTCAACCTAATGCCTCCCGCAAAAGAGCTTTCACTATGGTAGTGGCTGACTATCGAGTTAGGTCTCTTCCTTGTACGGGTTACTAACTACGCACGACTCGCACATATTCACACGTAATTTTTTGAATTACAGAATAATTATTGCTACCTTGGATACTTCACTGATGCTTCGAAATCCTACACCGGAGTGTCCTATGCGGTGGTCGGCCCATTCTTTTTGGATGCTGGCGTTTTGCACCCCAATACAAGCATTTTCGCTGCAGAGGCGTAGGCGATATATTCTGCTGTTAAGGATATTAGTCATTCAAAATTATATATTTCAGTTATATACACAGATTCATTAGGTGTGGTAAAAAAATTGAAAATCCTTAAGAAACACAAAAACCCTGCTATTGTGTCGCTCTATTCACTGCTGTCTACCACTTACGCACTGAAATATCATATTGTACTCTGCTTGGTGCCAGGACACCATGAGATAAAAGGAAATGTATTGGTGGATAGTCTGGCGGCATCTGTTTACGAGAGTGGTGCCAATGAATCAGTTTTTGCCCCTGAATTGGACCTCAAGCCTTCTATAAAGAAATTATTAAGGACACACTGGCAGCTCTGGTGGGATAGACAAACGAAAAATAAATTTTATCTCATCAAGTCATGTCTTGGCACCTCGTTACCAGTGTTGAAGTCTCGCTACATTGAAGGCACACTCTGCAGAATGAGAATAGGACACACATACTGTACGCACGCTCACCTACTGTCGGGTGGTGACCCTCCCATGTGTGAAAATATGGTGTATCACTTAGTGTGCTTCACGTTCTCCTTCAATTCACTCATCTAGAATCCGTCAGAGAAAAGCATTTTCCGTCTTATCGTCAACATCTCCCACTCCATCCTGCCATGTTTGTAGGCAGTGAACCTCTCTTTAAATATGATTCACTCCTCCGTTTTTTAAAGATATTCGTAGTTTTAGCAACATATTTACAGGCGACCGCAGCACAGTCTCATGACTGAAGCTGCTCCTGCGGTAGTATTTTCAAAGAAAGCAAGTGCCTCCAGCCTTTTGGAAACTGAGGACTCCAAGAGGCACACATGCTATTATTCACCACTTTTTACCGTTCGCTACGATGATGACTCATTGCCCATCGAATACCTATCACTTTATGCGTGATGGAAAAAAAATTTATTTCTGTATATATACATCTGTGTACAATGACCTCACCTCGCACTCACGATTTTGATATGTACCCACCTCTAGTGCATGGGTTTTTAAGGCTCTTATACAGCCACGTACCATGTTCATTGTTCATATCATCTCGCCTCATTACCTGGCGCTCTTTGGCCATCAAGTGGCCATTGCACCAAAAAACACCATATAGTATCATCATCACCTTATGATGCTTCTGGATTTTCTTTCCCGAATAGCGATCACCGCAAGGGACGTTATGCGCCAACTCTATAATCGGTCACAAACTAAGAATGAATATAGGCATGACCCATGAGGCGTCATTGCCCTTATTTTCCTTGTCACCGTGCTGCAAAGGAAGTTCTCAAACAGGGGTCATAAATTCCACGCATACAATTATTATTTTACAATACTTGATTGGTGTTGAAATACAGAATCTGAAGCTCGATAAGTAAACTTCAGAAGACACACACTTCCACGTCTACTTTGCAATATATCTGTTGTTTATATCGCACCCCCACTGCACTCATCACGGAGTCCAGGAACAAGCAATGCACCTCTCTTGAAGGTGGTGTTTCTGCGTGGTAACTAAGGTTGTAATAAACAAACAATGCCACATTTATAGTAATGTTTATAATGACGATATAGTTTTTCGCAGTTTCACAAGATGAAACAGGGGCAATATTCACACTTTAATATGTTGTTTGCAATTTTTTTACAAATCTTTGGCTGCCAGGTTTTTTTCGCTGTCTTCGTTAACCATGGCAACTATGGCTCAAAGCGAAGAAAGGAAAAGCGATCTGAGATTCACTTCGCGGATTTCGATTCTTGTGCTGCCTTAAATACCGAATGGGCGTTTCGCGTCACCGTGCTTGTCGTCGTGTTTGAGGTAAACTCTGTTGTTTCACTTGACGCCTTGTTTCATCGAAATAAAAGCTCGTAGCGCACATTGTGCCTAACACTGCATACGATGTCAATAAGTTAATGGTGAAGGCAATGTACAGTACTCACGGATTGAAATAGAACACTCGGACTGCGTGGACGCCACTCCGCGCAGCACCGCTAGTGGGTGCTCCTTCAACTAATCTGTTGCATTGTGGTATAGAGTAAGGGGGCGAACATCTACGGAGCAACATTTCTACTTCCGGTCACCGAACGACTCATCGTGTAGTTCACCATGTGCACACTGTCAGCATGGCGCCCTAAGGCGGGCCTTTCCGCATGCCGACCGAACAGGCTACCTGTTGCGCGCCTTGCATTTACCCTGTGGCGCGAGCAGACGACTCGCTGGTTCTGTGCAATTTAGCGATGTGGCTCGCATGCTGTGCAAGTAAAATACAGGATTCTGCTAAAATATTGCGCCTTAGGTGCGTTGGTAGATGTGGTAACATCCCCACAAAAAACGTAGAAAGTTTATTTCGTGTCGTTTGACACGGCAAAAAAAAGAAAAGAAGCAGTTACAGGCATGTATGCTTGTAATTGAAATTATGTGTTAGTACATAGTCATTTCGCCGCGAGCTCCCACCACCGCAGCCATTCTGCGGGGCAAGCTTTCGTAGAGGCTATCGGCCACAGACGAGCGGGCCAACTTCTGCCATTCTCCTTCAACTGCCGCTTAGAGGTTGTCCGATGAACATTTGTGCAGTGGTAGGCGCGAAAGCTTCTCCTTAATTTCAGCCCATAAGTTTTCAGCGATGTTCATATCCGCACCTTGCGGGGGTCATTCCAACTTCATTACACTTCTCTCCTCCAGCAGGCGCTTGATTGACACTGCGGTGTGAACGGGGCTCCGGGCGTGCTGAAATAAAAACAGGCCATCCTTAAACGGGCCGTTAAGAGCATGTGGTAGCAGCACGGAGATTGCTGTATGGTGCATCGTTGAAGCGACCATCCAGGCGTACCAACGGGCCCAAGCCGTCTTTGGAAATAGACCCCCATACATTGACGCTGCAGCGGCCGCTGCTTGCCACGCGATGCAGATGGGGTGCGTCGAATCTGGAGAAAAGAACCGGGAGAAACACAAAAAAATGACTTTAGCACAATTTTCCTGGCTATTGATAACTGCGACGATAACGCGCCTTGCTCTTGATTATTGGTAGAATGCACTGATTTTAGTAGCTATTTATACGAGTAGCTTTCGTCCAACGTAACAATGCACATGTTGAACGTTTTAAGAAGCGCTATTGCACGTAAATAGTGGGCGGACGATATAACGAATAGCGTTTTAATAAAGCGTATACCTATAGCCACCGCAAACATCAGGCCATCTATCATGTGATACGAGAACGCAAAGAGAGCTAAAGAGTTGAATGATCCTTTAAAGATCCTTTGTGACTCGCGCACATGAAGACTTTAGCTTTCCTCGTGCATTGCGTCCTCCACGTTCGTTTCTCCCGATCCCACTTTGAAGTGAAAGTGCTCTGGTCCAAAAAAATGACGTTCTTTTACTCTTGCACCACACAGGATCGATGCTCCTCTGCAAACAACAGTCTTTTGACTATATTTTGTTTCGAGACGAAAGGCTTCGTCGCCGCAACACGGCTACGAAGGCCCCCTGCGTGAAGGCACTCACGTACGACTTGGGTGCTGGCTACAAGCCCTAGGTCATTTCTTATTTCTTTTGCGGTAATCTTCGGGTTTCGTCTCACTGTTTCCACTATTAGATCGTCGTCGGAGTCGGTCGTCACCTTCGGCCGGTGACCTCGGGGCAGATTCGTCAAGCGAGCTTCAGTGCTGTAAGCGTTCACAATCCTGTTCACTGACGATCGGGGGCGTCCGGTCATATCAGCGATTTATTGCTACGGTACACCTGCCACAGACAGAGCAACAATCTGCATTCTTTCCAAAATGGGCATACCTGACATAGCTGCGCTCGGAACTGAAACAGAAGCATGCTTTGTGTTCACCTCATATATGTACGATTCCTCGGCTTCTCAGGACGTCACTAGATGCGCACATGATTATTATTGAAAATTTCGGGGCTGAAAAAAAAGGCCCTTTCGCGGTGGCCGTTACACTAGCGTTCTGTGGGAGGCCCTTGAAGCAGAATGCCAAAAGCTGGCCCGTTATTCGGTGGCCGATAGCCTCTACGAAAGCCTGTCGCGCAAAATGACTGCAGTGTTCGCTTCTCATGGCGAAACGACGAAATACCTAGAGGTGCTTTCAATGTTACCTGCATAGGGCCTGTAACTGCTTCTTTTCTTTCTTTGTCAAGGCAAAAAAACGAAATAAACTTCCTATGTTTTTGTGGGGATGTTTCCCACATCTACCAACGCACATAAGGCGCAATATTTTAGCTGAATTCTGTATTTTACTTGCACAGCATGCAAGCCGCATCGCTAAATCGCACAGAACCAGCGAGTCGTCTGCTCGCGCCACAGGGTAAATGCAAGGTGCGCACCACGTAGCCTGTTCGGTCGGCATGCAGAAAAGGCCCGCCTTAGGGTGCCATACTGGCAGTGTGCACATGGTGAACTACACAGTGAATTGTCGGTGACCGGAAGTAGAAATGCTGCTCCGTAAATGTTCTCCCCCTCACTCTTTACCACAATGCAACAGATTAGTTGAAGGAGCACCCACGAGCCGCACTGTGCGGAGCGACGGCCACGCACTCCGAGTGTCCTAATTCAATCCGTGAGCACAGTATACGTGGGTTAAGTGTCGGTGAATGAAAGCGGTAGGGCAAGTTTTTTTTTCTAGCTTCGACAACCTCGCATAAGAACACCGAGGACTAGGACCACCTATTGTCAGCAGCATACTAACTATCAAATACGCAGTCTCCTCAACGAACTTCAAAATGTTGTTGACCCAAATAAAAAAATTCCAAAAATACATTCAAGAAAATTCTCCTTCATAATTGCATTGAATATGTTTATTTTAATACTTCGATTATTTATGGCTTTATGTGTACTAATTGTTAACTGATAGTTTCAATGCTGTTGTTTGCTTTTGAAATGTATATGTCTGCAAATGTGTTTTTGATCTCACCTATTTTACATTTTGCGATAATGACGATTTTTCTTTAGTGGCATTTTGTCGTTTGTTATGCATATTGTTCTGTTCTTTCTCATATTGGAGCGTTTATTTGTCTTGATTATAATTTGCTGATTCTTAGTCTTTGTGTAAAAAGTTGTTTTTTATCTGCGTCTAAGTTGTGTACCAGACTGTATTTCAGAGCGAAAGCCTTCCTGAGGCTTTACAGCTGTTTGCATTTGTTTCGTTCTTTTTCTATGTACAGGAAATAGAAGTACACATGAAACCTCAATCTCAACCTGAACTTGTTCCATGGTGTTGCGATCAACCCGTCAGCCCTTGAATATTCAACTTTTTTAAAGCGGGGCCCAGTTTTGCTGCAACTGGTTCCATTATCTTCTATGAATATATCTGTGCGAAGGTGTGTAAGTGCAGGAAAGAGGGTTTTTTCTCTCCAGAGAATGCGAGCAAATTGCGTGGCAGCATTTGCTTTCACAGGGGTGTGCAATGCATCCATCTCTTCTTTCATGGGACTCTAATATAAACAAGTTATGTCTATGCCTAATACATTAACGCAATACAGGCAAAATAATGAAATATACATAAAAAAGTAAGGCTTCCTAATAAGATAGCGTATAGGATGAGACAATGCCTTAACGAAATCTTTCTTTTTTGATCAATAAAAGCTTTAACAGTAAAAATGACGATTAATGTAACTGATAGTTTTTGACCATGATCGCTGCATCGATCACTACCGATGCAGCGATATCACATACCTCGCGTCACTTCTCGGTTTGAAGAACTTCACACGGTGTTTTTCATACAAGGCATTCGTGCATCGAGCGTGAAATAAGCGCTCAGTCAATAGACACTTGAATGTGGCATGTAATTATGAGCCGACGGCAATAAATGTCGTTAGGTTGACGCAGCTGTGCCAATTGGCTCACGTCAAAATAATGATACATATACAAGATGACCACAATTCGCTTTTTAATGCATATATCAATGCATATTCTTCCAACCTTGTTTGTTTACTGGCGTACTGTATGACGCTGGCAGGTCCTATCGGTTGCTTTTATCTCACACATCCCCCACACTTACAACAGTCATATGGGTGCATGATGCAGGGCATATCGCAAACGATCCCAAAGATCACCACGTTGCGACACCCAAGTAAAACACTCACACACGCGCATGCGGCAACGCAGATGCCACACAATTTGCGGGGGGTAAATCACAGACGCGCACATTGCACAGAACACACACGCGTACATTCAGACTTCACCTTCACGTTACTGCACACGAATGACCACGACGACAATCGTCGAGAGTGGTCATCCTAGCGACTCAGAAAATAGACGCCGTGTTGCTACTTCATGCTGCCAAACTGACGGAACGCTTTGAGGCTCTGCCGCTTTGGTGC
Source organism: Rhipicephalus annulatus (assembly GCA_013436015.1). NCBI lineage: Eukaryota > Metazoa > Arthropoda > Arachnida > Ixodida > Ixodidae > Rhipicephalus > Rhipicephalus annulatus. The sequence continues at coordinate 100,723 of WOVY01000540.1, read as the reverse complement.
ACTTGAAACGCTGCAAAATCATATACGCCAGCATCGAATAACGGACGATGACAATGATGCCGAGGTCAAGTGGATGAAATAGTTTGTTCTTGACGAAGAAACCACAAAAAATTGAATGGGTGCCTGGCGGTCTCGGTGCAGCGGCACATCGCCTCTCGTTGCGAACGGCGCCATGCTGAATTTGTCATTGGTTCAACGTGACTCTTACGTCATAGCAATGAGCAGCCGCAGTTGGATGCGCATAATACAAATGGACAATGGTACACTTTACTTTTTATACTTAGGTTGTCACCGACTTTAGTACCTTCGTTCAGCGTGACTTTTGGACCACTAATTGGAGGGATTGTCTCCCGCCCAACTGTTCCTTGTAGTATGGCATCTGGCCATTGATTACTATGCCTTGTGGCCTGTTTCTCGCCTGCCGCCAAGCATCGCCCAGCGACCCATCGCCTTTTTGCTCTTGAGAGAAAGCATTGTCAGTGACCGTACCAAGTCGCGCACTTTCCACCGTATTATCTTGCACGATAGAATTCTGACTTTCCGATCGCCCCTGCTTCACATTTGGTATGCAATTATAGGCCTGCAGCTCCAATTTCCTTACGCCCTTCTCATCATCTTCTTACTCATCTAATGAAAAGTTCCCTTCAATCTCAGTGTTAGTCTCCTGTCCGCAGCTAGATAGCTTTTCCAACATGCGCTGCACAGCGTTAGAGCTAGAGTTGAAACAAGGCACCTGCTCTGGCTTTCTAAGTGGCAAACACTTCTCCAGCACAGTCTCCAGTGCCTATTGCTTATCGCCTTATACTTCTGCAGATCACCCATTAACTCTCGGCGACAATGGCGAAGGCAATCATAATCATCTGGAATAAGTAGTACAGATGCACTGCTTCCTAACTTATCAGTTACCGCACAAAGCAATGGCACACGCTGCGTAGAGCTATCCGATGAGAGATGGAGACCGAGAGGCACCTAAAATAGTTGTTCTGTAACAACCTGGCCAAAAGCACCTGTTAGCTTTATGGTGTGACTGCTCTCGCGCAAAATCTCAGTGGATACTTCAATCGCTCGTATCACTGTTATATTCGCACCTAAATCAATGCGCGTAAAACAGGGTTTGTCTCCCCCAAAAATTCTGAATCTTTAGATCTCCTACCACTGAATTGTTATTCAAATCAGTGTGAAGCAACGGTGAAGCTGAGTTCTCGACGTATCTCCCTCTCTAGGGACTTGCGCGTGAAACCTCTGTTTTCTTAGCACTAGTGAGACGTGAGAACTGGCAATCTCTCAGGAGGTGGCCACGTTTCCTGCAGCCAAAACACGCCACTAAATTAAGGCTGAAAATTTCTCTAGCCAATGGTCTGGCTTGTGGCCTATGTTTCAAACTTCCTGGCCCTGCATGGTGGTAGCTCGTCTGCTTTACGGTCACACTCGAGCCTAGGAAAGTGTTCGCCGTCTGCCTGACACATCTCATCAGTCAATCTTTTCCGCCACTGAACTCCACCTTATTTCGAAGTAAACGTAGCAAATTTGTTGTCTAAGAAGATGTCAGAACCTCTCGACGTGGTTAGGCATCGTCGTCGTCTTCGTAGTCCCCTACGCTATAGTGGCCGTTTGAACAATTTCGGCATCTGTGATTTCTTCGGTCACTGCCACATCCGGCTCACACAGTGTGTACACTACCAAAGTGAGGTCATTTTCGGTGGCACCGTTACTTGTTTGCCTGATAACCTCTTGACAAAGGTCCTCACAGTCTGTGAAGTCATCTATCTTTGCACTCTCTGCCTCTGGCAAACTGGCCACTTCTCTTCACCTGTCACATTTGGCACCAAAATGACAATGACCCTGTCCTTCGATTGTTTCACTTCAGAGCATGCTTCACCCTTCGGTGTGAATGTGCGGTTTGGCAACATTTGAAAAAAGTGCTGCTTCCTCAAGGTTGAAAATTTTGGTCTCAGAAAAACTCTTCCGCAACTTGGTGACCTGGCTCCTGTGCCAATTATCTGCAGTATCTATGTAGATAGTGCCCTTTTTACCGTGAACTGACTTAGACAACACCTTTTTTCCTTTTTTGAAGCAGTGAAACTAGCCGCTGCTACAACTGAAGTCTGCGTTCCCAATCTGCAAGGCCATTTGCAAGGGTGTCTGCCTTCTCCATCATTATTGCTTGGGTGATGACAAGGTTGGCTGTTCTGGTATTTCACAGCCACACTATCAATGCCCCTTCAACGTCTCTGAACTTCGACCCTTAAAACCGCTTCCGCAGGCTCAAGAGGTTGAAATCCATCCAGCATCTTCTGCTTGTTTTTCAGCACGTTCGAAGGCGTAGACAATGGGATGCCGAATTCTTGTGCGATGTTCAATACCGTTTAGACTTTTTTATCTCCTTTCTTGATTAGGGCAACCTGTTCTCTAGTGTTAGCTACTTGCACTGTTTTGAGGCCATGCTTGCCGCTCCTCATAGTCAGCGAGAAATTCATATTGTGTGGTTTGCGTGGAAGAACGGAAATCACACCTCAGGGAAAATCACGCGCACTACACAAAGGGAACCAGACAAGATGCGCTAAGCGTAGGCTGCCTCTCTTCTCAGCGCACGCCACATGACGTGCCGCAGAGTCGCTTGACAATGTCGACATATAGCTCGATTCATTGATATGAGGGGTTTAACGTCCCAAAACTACCATATGAATATGAAAGACTCTGTAGTGGTGGGTTTCGGAAATTTCGACCACCTGGAGCCTTAACGTGCACGCAAATCTGAGCAGATGGGCCTACAGCATTTCCGCCTCCATCGGTAGTGCAGCCGCTGCAGCCGGGACTCGAACCCGCGACCTGCGAGTCAGGAGCCGAGTATCTTAGCCAATAGACCAGCGCGGCGTGGCATAGACATATTGCTCGGATGAGACTTAGTGCACTTCGAGTTCGTGGAAAGCATCGACGTAGTGACAGGCACAGCTAAATAAAAAAAAACAATGGAAGGGTTTCAGGCGTGGCAGCATCGGGCGAATCTTGTGAAATTGTCCAGCGGCTAATTTTTCATTCCACTCCCAGTCAAGATTTCGAGTTACCCACAATCTGTCCCAAAGTACATCGATATAAAGGCAAAAATAAACATAGAACGTGTAGGAAAATATCCGGTGCCAAAACAATTCGGCTTGGTTGATTTTTCAAGATATGCGAGTTCGAGTTAACGAGGTATTACTATATCTTCTTGTTTTAAAAAATGTTCTCTCTGCATTATATGATGTTAATTCTGAGGGTATTATATTCAGTGTTGTATTTTTTTTTCTTGCGCTGGTTTGGAGTAAACCAGATTTTGCACATCATGTTCTTACGGAAATTACGAATGCACTAATAATTCTGTTCGCCAAGTTTTATTTCTGTTCTGCTCTTGTAATGCACTTCTAAACTTTCCGTCTTGCAAAGACAGCCAGGCTGTGAGATGAAAATTGCTTGGCTTTACTAGGAGATTTTTTCATTTTGCAAATTATTCTCTTTTTGTGATCGAGCAGGGCATTGTTTCATGTGGTTTTTCTTATTGTATCATTTGTTGAGGTGTACAGTGGTACCCCACAGATACATTGTTAAGGGGCTGTGAGAAATAAACACGAAAGTCAGAATATGCAAGAGTAAAAATGCTGAAATTTTGAAAAAAATAATTAGGCTGAATTTTCTTCAATGCTTGCTCAAACGAGATGTACGAAATTGTCTTTTGCTTATGCCCTAGCAACACAAAAGTTCTCAAAAAATCTAAGCCCTCCAATGCCATATCACATGAACGAATTGAGTGGCTGACATACCAATCAAATATCTCACGAAAGTGAAAGTACCCCTAAAAGCAATCGTTGAAAAAAATTACCCCTGTTTTACCAACTTCAAGCTTCCTCTCCGGTGCAAGCATTCGCGCCCACTTAGCCATGCTTTCGTGATGCATCAATCCACAGAGCTAAAAGCGTAATCCACAGAAGCCTAGTCCACGTATGTGATCATTTTGCCACCAACAGTTGTAGACACCAAAGTACTAAGTGCAACACTACCAGAACAAGGAATTTGACTGCAACTGTGACCAATACTTGCACCAACCGCAAAATAATAATGTTGAATTCGCACAAATGCGAAAGCGGAAGCAAATGTCAGTCTCAGAGGTGTTATTCACGTAATCACAGAAAATATGTATAAGAGTAATTACATCACACATGTCGTCTTTTCTTTATGATAGTGAAAGCTACATTTTTGTTCAAGACAACGGAATGTATGTTACGCAATACATTTTCGCCGCTATGCAGCTCAACAGTCAAGCCAGGCTAAGTGTTATGAAAAGTCAACATGACCGCTTGCTTTTGCTGTGGCTTGGTCAACCTAGAGTACACTTCAAGGCATATCATACAGGATTGGTTTTTCAATACACCGAATCCTGTGGGATTTTTTCTGGGACCAGCAGGAAATGACGTCTTAGGGGAGAGTCAGGAACATAACTGCTTGGTTGTGCTGTACCTCAGGACAAAAAGAACACGACCACAGGGAGAGGCACGCAAACAAGCACAGATAGATAGTCAGTGCTCTCACCTGCTCGACATTTGTATTGTCCTATGCAGTGCATGAATCAATGACACGTGACTTTGCTATAAGCAAAGATGCCTATGTATTGAACTGAACAGTGTATTGAACTTCCTTCAGTATGATTACAGGCTCATCAGTGTTGCGATAAGTGCTTCCTGTCTATCACCTCACATGGTAAAATAAAAAGTTTTCCCTTTGTCCCTAATATACTGGTACATAGGTTTTGTTTCAGACCACACAAAATGAATGTTGGTTTGCTGCTCCTATGGTATAACGAATTTATGCAGCATGGAATCATATTACATTTTGAACCTTGCGAGACCTGTCTATTTGTTTTTCTTTCTTCTGCAGCCATTGTATATAAGCATGGCAGTAACAGAAAGGTGATAGTTTGAGCTTTGGAACAACAAATAATGGTACTGGTTTAATTATACACCAAACATTCCATCCATTTTGGCGACCATCCTAAATGTACTTGAAACGAAAATCGCGCTAATTTACTGCTTTGAAAAAGTGCTAAATTGTATCAGACAGAACAAAACTTTAGGTCACTTGGTTGCATTCTGGACTTCCTAGAATGTCGTCTGAGTGTTGTTTGTGAAAAAAAATTAAAATTACTGTCCTTCTTGACCAAATTTGGTGTGGATATTAAGCAAAGCTGCTTGTGTATAGTGCTTCGTAATTGTTTTCGCCACATATAAAGGAAAAAAGCAGTTCTCTTTATATGCCAACGTATTTCATTACAGTTTTTGTTTTAGGGAAGAAAAATTTTTTTTAAGTTTTCTATTGCTGGCTGTTTTCACATTTGGTATACGACACCTTCTGTCCCGAAGTTCCTCATGGCTGTCACTGGCAAACTTCGAAAATTAATTTTTCATTGAAACAAATATTTCAATAATAAAACTTGCCATTCAACTAGAACTATCAATTAGTTTAAACTTACGCTTGAAAGTAATTTTTAAATAGACGAACACATATTGCAAATTGCATCTCAATGTGGAAAAAACTGAAGGTATAGTGAGATTTGTAATTTGGACCTAACAATATTTTTTGCCAAATATACCTACTGTGAACTAAGCACGTATTGCTCAAATTTTTATACAAAGTGCAGTATTGTCATTGAAAAAACACAAACTATTAATATATTGTCTGAATTCTCCAAAGCACATGTGGCGGAAAATTTGCACTTATATTACTTTGCTTTAAATACTTTACTGAAGCACATTTACTTAAAACGCAAACCAAATTTGATACGGTAAAAAAGTGGTACTTTTAAAGTTTTCTCACAAACAACACCCACACGCCATTCTGCGAAGTTCTGAAGGCACCCACGTGACTAAAATTTTTTTATCTCCAAAATATTCAAGCGATTCACTCTTTTTAATACAGTAAATTAGCACCATTTTTAAAACTATATACTTGTGGTTGTCGCCAGGCAATATGGTTTAGATATTTGGTGTAGAATGGCCCAGTGGGAAAGGAAACAAGAAATGCCTGGACGAGCTTTGATGTTCGGGCAATTTCGAAACCTTTTCATTGTTAGCTGCAATTGAATTAAGCCCTTGTCTCCACGCTTCGGCCTTGAAACAAACCAGAAACAACCAAAGCTGTCTTAAGAGTAGTCCAGTTTTGCACTTCCAAGGCTTGTGCAGCCTAGTTTAGTGCAAGCTTCATTATTTTTCATTCAGATTGGACCAACAGGTTTTGGAGGCACAGCGCATTCTCAGCTAAATCGTGTGACACCAGTTACCTAAATAAAAAGCGGCAAGTATAGGTAAAAACACTATTACAAATGTGTTGTTGATAATAACAAAGAGGTCTGCTTTCTTTTTATTGTCGTGTTTTGCCTAAATGCTGTGTTTCATGCGGTATGATTCAATGGTCTAGGGAACACAGGACTTAAAAACTAACATTAGCGATGTTGAGCACGATTGTTTGGTTAAAATCTCTGTAGCCATATTAAAAATTATGACTTCAAACTTTATTGTTCCTTTGAAAATTTTTTCTTGCATAAGGATACTTCAGAGTTTCAGTCAATTTTGTTATCAAACAGAGGTGATGTCATGATGGGTCCCTTTTTAAAAAGTCGTTCAGGTTTACCGCACCTTTTACATCCTATATACAGGAGTTATATTCAATATCAGTATTCAAAATGCGATGAGCACACTGTATGTACTAAGGTGTAAACGCTTGCAGATAGCACAGGCTCCTAAATCTTCTTTGGGCAGTTCAATTGTGTCACTATTTGTCCCCTATTTCTGTGCGGGTGGGATATAATAGTCTGGCTTGCACAGATTTTTAATGGCAGCTGCGCAATTTTGTTTACTTTCATGGTGACTTTTAACCTTCATAAGTTGCATAGTTTCAAGTCACAAAATTGTTCAAGATGCCAGTATTGCACACAAGCCGTATAGTTAAAAGGCAGCAAACGTACTTGTACGCACCAATAAATATACATTGATGGCTTTTACTGCCAGTTCCTATAGTGTGTGGGAAGCATGTAATTCAAAATTTTATAAGGACATTTCAACGAATTATCTCTACTGTTCAAAGTCATAAGAACGACCTAGTTATTTTCACTGTGATAAGCACGCTGTTTTTTGCATGTGGCAGAACTAACTTGTACACTTTTTTCTTCCAGATTCATAAATGCATAACACCAAGGATTATGGGCCTTTCTTTTTTAGGTTCATTCTGTGCGTTATATTTCTTGTGCATGTAAACTAAGGTGCTTACAAGTGTGTCTTACATGATTTGTGCCAATCATTTACATTTTCAGGAGCTCATGAAAGACACATCAAGGTACATGGCAGTGACATCACATATCCACAGTGGAGCCGGAGCCTGAAGCAGCATTTCGCTAATTTTCGCAAGGCGTTCAAGAGATAAACACAGCACCACACTTTCACAGAGCTGAAAATATTATTTATGTTTAAGTATTTCATTCGAATATTGCTGTTGTATTATGTTTTGTGCCACCACCCTGTGGCTCAGGTGCAGCTCGTGAAATGAGGATGCAAAGTCATCTTATCTCCATACCATCAACACTGCGATGTGGCTATCTTTTCGAACAAGGAGCGTCAGACAAATAAAAAGATGATTTGTTGCAGCAGGGCTGCTTTCGTTGTGCATGGTAACGATTTTTAATGCAAATAACAAATTCATAGGTTTTTTTATTTTTATTCATAAATGTTGCCTAGAACACTGAATTTTGTTGCAATGTAACCACCACTTATGATCGCTTGCATGTCAACTTAGTAGCTTAACATATTTTCTTTAAAAGCTAATTTTGCTCTGCATCACTAATGTTAAAAAGATACGGATGATTTATTCACTCATCATGCATTTTTAAGATATATTGTGATTAATTCACACTATTGCATATACTCAAGATGTGGACGTCCATTAAAATGACACATTATATTAATTTGCACCAGATTCGGATGGTCGTTTCATTTCCACATAATTAATACGGCTTTCCTTATCTGCAGAGCTATCTGCATCATGCAGCTGTTCATATCTATGAACCTTTCCGCATCACGCGGCTTTCCTTATGTACGTATCCTTACGCATCACACGGCTTTCCTTACGTGCGGAAATTTCCACATCATGGTTTTCCCTAGTCCAACAATTGCGCGAGTGCGGAAACCATACATATGAAACGTGTAAGTATGGTAGGATAGGAGAAATTGCTCGGACTGTCTTCTTTTATTTTCGGCTGTGGATAACATGATACTCTAGGAAGGTCGACTTTGGTGTGTTGAGTATGAATGTGTCTTCGGTGCACCGCGTTTTAAGAAGCGATAGCGAAGGGGGGAAAGGCATTTGCCATAAAAAGACTATAAAATTCCACGGCGATGGCGGCAAACCACCACCAAGCCCATCAATGGGACGCTACAAGGTTGAATAGCAAACACTTGGAGGCAGGCATGCATCGCCACCATAACCTTCTATATATTCCCTAGGATGGATAGCTACAACACTTAAACCATTGCCGCCAAGAAATGTGGGAATAAACAGAAAAGAAAAGATGACAAAACAGATAAAAATTGTGAGATAAAGACGAAGATGTGAGAAGCGAGAGACGGGAAAAGGCGACCAGCGATCTCTCCAAGGTGGGTCAGGCCAGGGGTGCTGTCAACGTGAAGCCGGGGCCAAGGGGGCGTGTTGCCTCTGCCGGGGACCCTAAAGGTCCAAGCACGTAGCATCGGTGCAACCTACAGGATCCTCTTTTCCACGTACATGGCTAAGCCACGTATGACGAATCATGGGAAAAGGTCGAAACCCCCCTATTGGCTCGAGTTCATAGAGTTGCCACACACCGAACGCCTGCTTGTGCAGACGCCCCTGCGGGAAGCATACATCAGATTTTGACCTCTACCAATGCTTTGATTTGAGTGAGTTGGTACATGCTTAGCTAAGGAAACACAGTGTAGCAAAAAGATGAGGACTAATGAACACCATGCAGTAGGCTAGCGCTGAAATCACAGCTGAACTTTATTCTGTGCACCAGCTATTCTCTTTTATAGCGTATCATACCACATTTTTCCTGTCAAACCTGCCATGTCAAAAAGCTATCAACATTTTCGTGGCAGGACATCACGCGTACTTCTTTAAAACGATGCATGCTCATGTAAAAGGCAGAAAAGCTGAACAGACGTCACATAAAAAAGTAATCTACGTATTACCAGAAAAAATCACGTGTACATAGTTGAAACCATAGCTTCACAGCTCGAGCGCTCATGTAAAAGGCGAAGAAGTGTAATCAGATGCACCAAACTTTAAAGCAATAGCAGAGACCTCCAGGAAAGATATAAAGAAAATAACGGAAACAAAAGCACAAGAAGCGAAGGTGTAATAAAATATAATAAAACATAGCAAATGTACAGATACAAATTATGATAGGCCGACAAAAGAGTAAAGTCATTCGCACCTAACAGACACACTGGTACTGTGTTGCAGATAATATACCCACAAAAATTGTGGTTCTAGTTTGTGAACTGATCAATATATGACTTTCGCTGCATTGGAGGATGTCGAATAATGTGATTGCAGAACTGCAATGCACTCTGAAGAGAATTTTAATAATCTGAAGTGCGTTAGCATTGCAACATTTAATGGCACTTTGGTAATGGCCTTTAAAAGGCTTCATGCCACTGAATAATTTGTCGTAAATGTAATGAGAGACGCCCTCCACTACGGCGTCTCCCATCATATGGTGGTTTTGGGACGTTACACCCCATATATCAATCGACAACTTGATTGATTGATATGTAGGGTTTAACGTCCCAAAACCACTATAGATCGACAACTTGAGCTAAAGGCTTGAGCTAAAGGTAATGTATATATTCTTTGTCATTTTATGCCAACTTAGCGTTCTTTTTACCTGCTATCGTGTGAAATAGCTTATCTGTGGTTAAGGAACGTTATTTACGTTCAGTTCTTTATTTTTGCTACAATGAGCTAGCCTCTAATACATTTGAGGTTAACTTAAAATTGTTGGACCAGTGCACACGTAGATTAATTTGATAAGGCAGATAGTTCACTAGACATAGGTGAATTCCTGCTAATTCGGCATTATTCTTTGCATAGCTACACAAACCTAGCGTAATTGTATATTTGGTGTAGGTTGGGTCATTCATTGACCACAATCTTATAAAGCTAAGTGAATATTTCAATGGCATATAAAACATCAGCACTGACTCTGAAATTGACCAATATTTGATTTGTTCATATAAAATTATTCAAGGCTAATGTACAATATGCACATATATTGAGGAACAGACAGTAACAAGCTTATGAATATCTGGTGGTCATCTTACAAGTCACGCCTGTGTTAATGAGAACTAATAGAGAATATTGCCAGGGAAACTATGGGGGCTAGCTTGTATAAGATATAATTGTCATGTTCATATAAAAATTTTAAGTAGATATAAAGGTGGCTGGCGGGTAGCGAGTTATCACTTCGTACACTTCTCTTTCTTCACATCTACAACACAATTACTACCAATAAAACAACAGCCTCAATACTTTCCTTCGCGTTATTGTCTGATAGTTCTCTTTATTAATGTGTCTAACAAAGAAAACGAGCCCTTAAATTTTACAGTTTCCTGAAGTTTTGCATGTTGTGACACATCTATAGAAGCGTTTGTTTCTTCGTGTATCGCAATCAAGGTAGTCACGGCGTTTTATTTGTTATTTCTTTGTCTGCTGTGCTAAACGTATGCCTCATGATGTTAAAAAATAAAGTGAATGTTGAGGAAAACTGCCTGTTAGAAGTGGCAGACTTAATTGTCAGTCTTACATTTCAACCAATTTAAAATTAACGCATGTTTCAACTATTGTGCTCTGGACAAAGCTTATGGCGACAGATATTGATTAATATGTGGAGTTTAACGTCCCATAACCACCATATGATTATGAAAGACACTGTGTTTGAGAGCTCCGGAAACTTAGACCACCTGGGGTTTTTAACGTGCACTCAAATCTGAGCACAGGGGCCTGCAACGTTTCCGCCTCCATCGGAAATGCAGCTGCCGCAGCCGCAATTCGATCCAATGGCCTACGAGTCAGCAGCCGAGTACCTAAGCCACTACATTACCGCGGCGGGGCTATGGTGACAGAGAAAAGAATGACAAACAAACATTGTGATTTATTCATTTGCTACAACTAGATGTGTTCCCATGAAATGATATACAAGCTGTATATTTTAAAGACGATAGTCTTTCTTGGGGACCTTCGACGCAAATGTCTGTCTGTCTGTCTGTATGTATGTATGTATGTATGTATTTATGTATGTATGTTTGTCTGTGTGTACATTTGTCTGTTTGTCCACTCTAAACAGCATCGGCTATTTGAAACGGCCGACCTCCTCCACAGCGCCCACCTATGTTGCTCAAGGTTCAGCATTCATACTTGTGCAATTGTCAATTAAAAAGCGATTATTGCGCGTGTCTTGGGCACCATAACAACAGGTATATATTGTGCATGTGCGCCTTTTACTAGGAAAGGCATAAATAAGTAATTTTAAGGACCATAGCGCTTATAACGCTGCGCTGACCATCCAACGCTTGCACGGAAAGGCGAGTGTTTTCAACGCTATGCTAAAACGAGACGGTGGTGGCACCTTTCCGTCGCCTTGCGTTATACACCTTATCACCTCTGAGGCGGGTGCACACAGCCGTCTCAAAACCACGTGCTTTGTTTTTGAAAAAAAAACTGCCAGAAGCGTTAATGTCTCACGTGTGGCGCGACTTGATGCGCTCGTTCGCCTCCGCTGCACGCTCGAGGCACTCTAACGCAGTGCCTCCAGCATACCGTTCACCGATTTTCTTGAGCAGAACATCAAATAAATGTTTTGTTCACTCTCTCCACTCGCAAAACTATCGTCTTTCGCCGACTTTTTCAGATTCGATGCAGATACAGGGCCAATTTATTGTACTTGAACGTTTAAAGTATTAGTTATGTATACAATTAAAAAATTCATTTCAGGTTCATGCTCATATATCTTGTAAATAGTTACCACTTCCTCGAGTATTCACTGGGCTTTTAGTTTTGTCACTCTCGACTGGCTAGAACTGCCAAAAATACTGAATATGCACTGCCCACTGGCTAAAAGTGCCATTTAAAGCAGTATAAGATTGTTAGAAAGGGATGATAATGATCTGCCATTGGGAGAGAACTTTGCTATTCAATCAAAGCCGCACTTTAATTCATTTAAAACGCATTTACAGTCAGACTGCAAGAGAATGCTCTGCTCCATATTTATATGTGCACAAACTGTTCTTAGTGTACACAACTGCACACAGTTTGGCATAATAAATGCAGGGCCTAGCAAAAAGTTGCTTCAAATTTTGCCGCTTGATAAGGCCATGCTTTCTTTCAGCAAACTTGAGACTTTGAATAGCTCTCCGGGCCTCTTCCTTTCTTTCATGACCATTTTGATTGAATATTCAACGTCGCACCAAAAGAACAGCCACACACAGAAAGAAACAAATATAGACACCAATGGCGCTATAGGTGTCAGTGGTGTCTTTAGCGCCCGTGGTGTCTATATCTGTTCCTTTCAGTGTGTGGTTGTTAGTTTGGTGTGACGTTGAATATTTATTCATGTCATGCACTAACTAGCCCAACAGCGAGTTCTACTATATAGAGCAGATTTCTTCATGACAGTCTTACACCACCTGAGGCAATACTTTCAACGACGAATGCGTAGGAACAATACGCTTCCCTCACACCAGTTCATGAAAGTGATAAGCAGTCGCAGCGATTATCGCTTTTGTGGCAGATAGCGAACCGTGTTGAGCGCAAAGCCACAGCCATCGTTCCGGCCTTGCCGACAAAGCACAATCGGGCAAATACTAAGGTCGTTCATGTGCGGAATGTTAGGGAGCACTAGAGTCATCGTGCGCACTGGCACGCAAGCGGGTTTGTCACGTGGTATTTTTTCATATTTCGCGGGAATTTGTCGCTAGCGGAAAATTGCTAATAAGTACCAGATATAAAGTTTAAAACTCTCTAAGTGGATGTTTTGCAAACAAGTCTACAACATTGTCATTCAAATTGTTCATCCATATTTATTCAAAAGTAGCTAATTAAACTCATCTAATTAAACAATATTTAACACACAATAACTAGCCTGACTAACTCCAGGCAACAGTCAGTAATGATCGCGTCGTAATTTCGTGCGTTGGCATATTTTTAAACTATGAATAGATAGCTGGCGCTCCCCGTATATATACATATACGTGAACGACGGCGGCAGTGGCGGCGACGGCAAAAACCAGCTGAGGCTGTCCATATAATTGCTATCGCAACAAAATGTGAGCGCAACGTCACGGCGACGGCTTTGACTACACGGCCTCCGCTTGCCACTATTGCGCAATAAGAGCTGGCATGCCCGGCTTTAAGCCACGCAGGCGCTGGCACACGGGACTACTGCTGCCATCTGGCAGCGTGAGGAGAGCGCAAAAACCAAAGCTCAACGCAGTGCGTGAGTGGCAGACGTGATCCGTCATTCTACGTGTATTTCTAACACGGTGATACACCCTACAAATAATGACTCCTTTGTGTCACAGCGCACTATACGCGAACGTGATGTGAGCTCTCTTTCAGAGTAAGAACTTCGAGTGTCTATAAATTATTGCTCTTGAAGCCGAAGCATAAGCTCAATCGTAAGTAAAGTGTTTGCCGTTGCTTGGCCATCCATCTATGGCAATAGCAATATAGTCATCTGTTCTGATCTCTTCATCTATCAAATCTTACAAAGAGAGCTTTTTTTGAGTAACAGTGCGATGAGAAAGATTCGGAACATAAACCTGAGAGTTGTGGCTTTGACTACACCAGTTGCATGCATTGTTAGGGAAAAGACGAATGAAACTACTAATGGCGGCTTGAATGATTTCTTATAATAACAAAAGCAATAGACTTATACATTGATTACTAAGAAAGCAGCTATCTTTTTGACCTACATGTTGTTGTCGCATGTATGGGGTTTTTTCTATGTTGTGTTCCTCCTGCTTTTGCCTCCTGTATGGTGTTGAATTGCTTGTCGAAAACACTGTTTAAAACGAATAAGCAAATAAATTGTCAGGGAGAGCAATACACAATATTCCGAAGCAAAAGTATTACTACTGAAAAATTTTCTTTTTTTTGTTTTTGTACCATGCAACGCACGTGTCTACGGCGTTTGGCGACAGTGTCATTTTAAATGCGAAGCATTTCTTTGTAAACTTCGGTGACTTTGAGCGTATCTATCTATCTGTCTATCTATCTATCTATCTATCTATCTATCTATCTATCTATCTATCTATCTATCTATCTATCTATCTATCTATCTGTCTGTCTGTCTGTCTGTCTGTCTGTCTGTCTGTCTGTCTATCTCTCTATCATCTATCTATCCGCTTACGTTTGGGTGCTCTCATGGTCACCCCGTTATATTGGCGTGAACCAAAATTAGCATAGGAGGGTAAGTTGGTTTGACGAATACGACTCGCTGGTCAAGACATGAATAATATCACAATAACTACGCGTACGTTGTCAAACACTTCCCGCCAGACAGTGGCACATACCCACGGGCGCGTATGTGCCGCTGGTATGCGGGTATGTGCCACACACTTAGTATATACCAAGAAAAGACGAGAACACACATGGACAAATTTAACGCACGAGAGTTAAGAAATACCCAACATCGGCAGTGTCGACCCGACGAATGCAAAGAATAAATGTCAGGGGCCCAGCTGGAATCAAACCCAAATATTCTGCATAGCGATGAAGCATTTTACCACATAGCTTCGCCAAGTTTCGGAACTACTTTTCAAATAGACACTAATCTTCGTAAAATGTCAAGAGTAGTTGCAGTGCTGCCTACCCAATTTTATAAACATTACATATGTACTCCTTTGATACAGCCGTCATGTCAGTTGTGGTTAGTTGCCGTGCCCTGAAATTGATTTATGCAGCAGTGCCCAGGGCCAGCATCTTCGCCAGCATAAGCACTTCATATCAGCTTCTCGTCTTGCTAATACGCATATTTCAGTTGGCATCGTTGCGCAAGTGCAAACAACTGATTATATAAACACCTACAACTCTTAACCAAATGTCGGTGATTGCAACATTTGTACATATATTTAGTGTTATTTCATGACGTGTCACTCAATAAAAAAATTGCCACGCGGTGACCTTCCCTAAGCATGCTTCGCAGAACGTCGATTCCCTGGTACGTGGGATGTGCCAATTTTTTTTTTCGCTACATCTGGCCACGTGCTTTCTCTCTCAGCCTGTGCATCGCACAAGTCACAAATGATATGGAGGACTGGATGCAGGGCGCAAGCAACCACACGGAAACTGTGGGGCGTTTGTCGAAAAGTCTTGTGTTTAAAAATTATGGATATTTGTTTGGTAACCGAAGAGCGGAGATCATTTGCGTATTTTCCACGTGAACGCATTTTGTACAGACGCTAGCGCAACCTTGAAAGTGACAGAGAAGTTATAGAGAAAAATAATAATAAAAAATACGTTGGATATTTTTTGTTCTTTGTGCCACGTGTGGCAATGGAGCAATATTACTCACAGAGACGTCCCCCTCGCTAGAAAACGTCAGCCTTCCTTGCAAACAGCAATCTCAGGCATGGGTTTCTGTTCTATGCTGCTTATGCTTGTGAAATTTCTTCCACTGGCCATCACCGCTGTCGTCATGGCATTTCAATGTTCAACAAAAGCAATGAGAAACAGGCATGGCAAAATGGCTTTTCTTGCGCAATCATCATGTGGCAAGCGAATCTAACAAGTTTCAAAATTCCTAGTACAACCTCGGAAGCCCAACTGGCTGAAAACTGAAAAGCACTCCTTTTTTTCCGGCTGTGCCTAAGGCATGAGTATTACGCGCATCACCGGGCAGATGAATGAATGTCAATGGTCCCTCTGAAAAACACGAATAAAATCTATATGCAGCGAATCAATATTGCTAGAACCATGTGGCGAAGTTGCGCACGTTGTGGTGGCATTGGCAAGGAGAGATGCCTATTCTGAAGCGCCTCGCAACCGGGGGCGTGGGTGAGCTCAAGCAATTCATTCCGCGCTGACGTCAGACTGTCGTCGCTACCTCGACAGTTTTTATTTCATGGTCTTCAATGAGGTCGAAGAGAAAGAACGGAGACGAAAGGTGGCCTCAAAGCCCGGAAATCGGCTGTAGATAAAATAAATATTATTACCGGTATCCACAAAAATAAGACGAAAAAATTTCAGTGGGTGTACTGTGGGCTAGATCTGTAAGACAGCAGTCTGTGAGGGCAAGAAACAAGAATAGAGGGAGAGGAAAAGACCGAAAGGTCGTGTGTCGCAACGATTTTTCGGCCTGATAAATTGTTTAGGTTTGGTTTCATTGGCAAGAGAACATTAAAGCTGTCCGCGGTGACATGGAGCTCGGAGATCTGCGTCGCTAAACCGCGAAATAAAAAGGATTCGGCAGTCTTTGCGTATTTATTTTTATTCATTATTTCACGGGAGAAACAATGTAATCAGAAGTCTTTCGACACCTACAGTAATTAGCCTCCATTTGCAATTTTTGTTTGTGTTTATTTATTCTTCTCACAAACCAAATGTGTTTGATTCGAGCGATGCTTTTATTACGTGGATCGTATAAGAAAACGTTGGCGCAATTTAGGGGGTGGGAGGGGGGAGGGTTAGCTATAGCTTGGAGCATCGTGAGCTATATAATCACAAGTACTGAAAATACCAATAGCAGTGAGTCAACACATCGGAAGTTTGGCGATCTGGTTTGAGGATCTAAAAAGACTGAACTCGGAGGCCAGTAGCATTCTTCACGAAAGTGTCTGGAGCTTTTGATGGGACTCTATTTAAAGATATATTGCTTCTATGCTCTATTCACCTTTCGACTCTTATCATTGTTCACAAGTGTATTAAAAACGACATATAAAGATGAACAGTGGCATTTCGAAATAAAAAGCGGTGGCAAAAGATATATTACGTACTTTTTTACTTATTTCACGTAATGCTTTCATGAATGATAAGTAGAAGGCTTCAAAGATTCTTCTATATACGAATAACAGGGGTCAAGAAATAAGCAAACGAATGCTATTGTCTTTCATTGAACTGCAAGTAAAATATGTGTATTTTGTTATAAATGTGATGACTGCTGATCTTTTGGAATATGAATTATACCGGTATAAACACATAGCGACATAGCTGAATAGGAAATACACTAAACTTTCCATATATGAGATTTCAAGGGACCAGAACGTTGTCAGAATTAGGCAAAGTGCGAATAATTAAAAATAACAAGTAACAATAAACAATTGTTTATTACATAAGTGCACTTTCATTTTCTTCAAGAGTACGTCAATACTGTACCTACGTTGCCTTAAAGGAGGTAAAAAGCCAAAGTTTTCTCCCCTCACAATTTAGTTCACAATGTGACCATGACCGTAAACCTCCTTTCCTTAAATACCCCAGCCCTACTAACTGAAATTAACCAGAAATGTTGTTACTATCGTTACGCTGATGTCGGTGGTTCACGCTGAGGACGATGGTGATGTAGACTGCTCCGCTACACTTTGATTGTCCGTGAATGCCTTTCTTGCTCTTTGGGGTCGCACATCTACACGAACTAGTGGTCGGCGTGCTCCGAGAATCATCCGGATTAACCGTGTTTCAGACATATTTGGCATATTCAAGTTTGATGACATTAAGCAATGCATATGCTGGCCGGGATCAGAAAACACTTTATTATCATCCCATTTTCTGAATTGACGCGTATCGAACTAACAAGCTTCTACTGTAATGTCACATGCTCACAAGATGTAAATTGAGGTTAGTTTTAAGAAAAGAAATGATGGCCACACATAATACTTAAGAAGCTGTACTGTACAAATATAAAAATGTCGAGTAGCATAATAACTCATAAATTACACGTACTTCAAGCTACAAACACACACAAGTGGTCGCGATATTTTTGAATAGTGAAAGATGAGGTGATGAAAAAAACTATACAAACTCTGGTGTTTACCATTTCCTATTTTTTTAGTGCCACCAGCACAGTATGATCTCGAGGCACATCTTTGTGCAAAACACCATATAAATTTTGACCGCCTGAGGTTTTTCAACGTTCTCCCGAAGCTATATGCATGAAAACTTTTGCATTTTGCCCCAATCGAAATGTGGGCACCATTACCACACCTTCTTCAATGAAATAATATTTTTGGCCCTCAAAGAAATTGTTTAGGTGAGCAGTGAGGATAGATTTAGGATACCCATACGTTTTTGCAGTACCAAATTCATGGGTAACACGAAAGCTGATCAGTCTAAGAATACTGAAGTTGGCACGCAGTTTCTCTTTCACCGGACCCAACGAGTCTTTGTTAAAATTTTAACTTCATTTAGGTTTTACTGCGTTGTCCTTGAATTTAAATTCACATACCCGGTCGTAAACAACCTCATTAACTCTACTTCCTACACCATCATAAACGCTACTTCACTTTTTATATTTCTGTAACACGAGAGCAAGACAATTTTTTAATGAAAATGCCGGAGCTGTTGTATGCAGTGTCCTCAGTCACGTGTACAAAAAATGTGTAAAACATCCACTAAGGTTCTCACAACACGATAGGCAGAAAAACCTGTATTCATTGCACTTTATACGGCAACCGATAAAAATAGCGTGACTCAAACCTGGGGAGGTTAGTTTATAGGAATATATAAGAAACGCCGTGTGACTTGAACAAAGAGAAACAAAAGCAAACGCCAGGACAAGCTCTTCCAGTCGACCACACTTCTTTTCGCCAATACTCCACAATAAGTTGAACCATAAACTATCCGTCTTAACGAGCTTAAGTCGCGATAAAAACTACTTGTATTTCTCTCGTGTTTTTTTGCGCCATAAGCTACTTAAGAAAGAACCAACACACCCAACAAGTAACTCTGCTGAAACTTTCTGTCTCCCGAAAATTTGATAGATATGTGTCTGTCACGTACATTGAAAAATTAGGCATTATTGGCTTTTCAAAAATTTCTGAGCGAACGATGTTTCAATAAATATTCGGATATGGTATTTGTCATACAGTGTAAGGTCAAAGTGTTTCATATTATTTTTTATAGTGTTACCTGCTGGACGTGCTCTTGAGCAAACTCCGCTTTTTCTTATAAAATCTTATTATACTGCCATTGCACATTAAAAAAGGAACTGTTGAACACTCATGACCCTCATCTGTACACAATCAAGAGTTAGGCTCTTTTGATTCTTTAGGGTGTTTGTAAACCTGTGTGTACTGGTACAAGTTACACAGTAATTCCTATTTATATGTGGCCACAACGATTGCGATAGCACTTGATCTATGCGATGAAGGCAAAGAGGTGTCTCAGGACTTGCGTGCTCACGAATTCCCTTGAGCACGCAAAGTGGACGATGAAGTGACCGCCGCTCTAAATAAGTTGGGCGTGTAGTCCGAAGGTTGCCGGTTGCATCCCTGCCGGCGGCGGTTGCCGTTTTATAGACCATGCTTTCTTCACATCTGTGTCACAATTGCTACAGTACGTTCAAATGTTTACCATTACGTCCCCTACACTTTGATTGGCTATAATGTCAGCTTGTTTCACAAGCGCTGTGTCAAACAAAAAAGCAAATCTTCAAATATTGTATTTTTTTTATTCAAGCCTGTTACCAAGTTACACGTTGCAAACGTGTACTATTTCCACTAATTATAACTTCTGTTTTACGTGATAATAAAAGTTCCACCGTTCCTATTTATATGTGCTTGCATTTGTTCTCTTCCTATTAGATATTGTTACAGAAATAAATTCCTATTTGCTGAGTCCTTTGCAAACTCGTGTATACGATTATTTTATTCTGATGATATTACTAACTTAAGTTTTTTTTTTTAATACCACTTTTCAAGTCTGCTCGTAGTGAACATGGAAGACAACCTATCAAGTCCCCATCCTTCGGCCTCCAAATTTCACTACGTTTTATTTTATATGTAATTCGTCAAGAATGACTATGGAAGAATGACATTGATTGCGGCCGCTTATTCTACAGTATGTGACCCAATGGACATCGGAGTTACGTGTTTCATTTGACCACACTCAAAAAAACCTGTTAGCAATGAGTTTTTTTTTCATAATGTGTCTCACTTGGCACAATGGAAAGTGTGACTGGACAAACGTAAAATCAATACTACGCAACTTTAAACAGCAATCGCGGAACAATGAGGCCTGAGTCAGTGAACTAACTTGAAGGAGTTCAAGAGCAACTTGACACTCAAGCGTATGTCACTCCACGCTTGCAAAGTTGTTTGCAAAAAACATCTGATGTGCTTAACAGCTGCCATGTGGCCCTTTACTTGACAGTTCTTGCACAAATCGCACTATTCCTAAGGGAGTCAAGGTTCGCCACTACAGCACTGGACCCTCAACCTCAAGAGGGTTGAAGGATGAGTAGACTTGAATCGCTGAAAAGAATATCAAATACCCTTGTATATACATTTATAATGCTTATATATACCCTGTGTTCCCTACAGTATCAGGTTACCTTTAACCTTATGTCACTTTTCTGCGTTTTTTTAGTTGACAGATTTTCTATCGATTATATGACTCGTTTGTATCGTTTCATGCTATAAATAACCGCTGTTTTTCAGTTACATGAGAGAAAAAATGACTGGCATTGAAAACGCTGAAGTATACTGAAAATAAGTATTACAAAATTGAAGGAAAAAAAGTCATACGCACATATTATCACTACAACCCACGCTGTTAACGCAGTGCCCAGAACCTTCATTGAATTGCAAATGTGCAAGCGTAGGAAGAAATTGAATAGACAGACATCCCTACTTATGATTCCACGAACCCGTGGATGTGGTCACTGGCCAGGTTTCAGGTCGCACTCGTGGTTGAAATAATTATTTCAGGGCTTTTCAGGGCGCACCTTTACTATGGCGAGCTCAATTTCGAGGTCCATTCAGTCTCAATTTGGAGAAAACGGAAGCGTTTTCCCTTTTTGTTCTTTGATTGGGAAGGTCGGGTGACATGATAAAGTATGCAAGGTTGAACAAAATGAGTCAACCAAAATGATATGCAGAAACGAGAGTAGCTCATTTCGATGAAAGAGCCCACGCCGGCGTTCGAAAATATCGCTGTGATAGGTGATGAGAACAAAGGAGCCCCGCTCATTGACAAACGAGGGAGTCAACTTACCGTTGTATGCACAAACCACTAGCTTTTGCTCAAAAGCAGATTCAATCTCGGAAAGTAAGCGAATGAGCATGCGTTATAACGCATGAAACTAAAAACAAATTAAGCATTTCTGCCTTGACTGTTCGGAAACTTTTGTTATGGGCAGCAATTATATGAAAAATCGCTGCGACAGATTGGCTCTTGTAATTTTTAATTACACCAGGAATTTGAGAACCCTCACGATTCTCGCGCAAACATTGACATAACTCGTCCCTTCGACAATAAACCGCCCTTTAACTTTGCATGAAAATATGAATTAAAGGTGGCGTCAGCCACTGATATCTATTTCGTGCGAGGCAGCGACCACTTGACCTGGAAATAATTGACTTAAAAAGCCTGTGCTTCGGTGTGTTCATAAAGCGGGGATCGGCGCCTTGGTAGCGACAGCAACTGGCACTCGAGAAGCCTGACATCTGTGGTTATGTGCCAGCAACACTTTGTTCGGTTTGCTTTACAGTTTTTGAAGTGAGAGCCGTGCGGCATTTGGGATTGACAGCGTTTTGCCACGTAACTTGAGTGACCCCAACTAGGCACGGTAAAGCATGAACTGCGCGCTGTGTCGGCTTATTGCTTCGCCACTGGTTAGCCCATACGCTCCTATTTTCTTGTGTTCGGGAGTGAAAGGATGCTCGTTGTAAACACAGGTGCTGTTTTGAAGTTTCCAATACTTGTAAGAGGCTGTGTTCGTGTAACAAAAAATTTAAACACAGCATTGTTGACTGTTCTGCCCTGCGAAGTTGCGGTGGTGCAGCTTGGCGTTTTTTTGTTTAACTCGTCACTTCTCTTATTTTTGTTAACGATAGTCCAAGCACCATGATGTCTTGAACCGAAGCCGTGAGTTCATACATTCTGTTGTAAGTAGACGTTTCTTTAGCGGCACGCCTAGACGCCGGACTCGCTCTGGCAGGGAGAGTTTGGAATTTTCTCTACCAATGTGAGGCCATAAAAGTCAGGCATCACTCTGGCCTTCGGAAACAGCAAAGATTTCACCGGGGCTTTGCCTTGGATGAAGTTGTAGACCACTAGACCACTATAGCTGCTAACTGGTTTTTGAGTCCATCTGCCCGTCGATTTGCACGTCACTGGAGCCTCGACTATAGTTACTCATGGACAATTCTTGCTGTCACCAATGAACGTCGACGCCTGACCAGTCTTTTTTTTACGACGTAATTAGCAGCTTCAACTCTACAGACGTTTTTTGCCTGTTGGCTCCCATGCACACTTAATCCCTGATGACACTGACTGCTGCTACTCGCTCTGCCATAGGTGAGCTGAACTTGTGGAACCAAATTTGTTGCTATTCGCGTAGTACGTGTGCAAGTGTTTCAGCCCATCAGAGTTAATGTTTCTTTATGTTAAGTTGAAAGTATGAAGCTCATTCTGTCGACTGCAATAAATAATTTCCTACTCCTCGGCTAGCGTATACACTAACTAAGAAAGAAAGGTATTTTAGGTTAGAAATCTGTGCTCTCGATGACTCAAGTGCTCGGTGGCAGCGTGAAGGAAGAGCCGTAGTTTGGTGAGGAGACGCCTTAATGCAGCACTCAGGCGTCTGCCCGGGCCCAAGTCCGAATTTCCGCGCTCTCCAGCAGCCCCATTATTTGCACTACACGCAACCTTCCGCCACTACTTTGATAGTTTAGAAGCTAGCCAATGGCGAGAAAATTAACTGTGAGCTTTTGTCTGGATATTAAGACGAGCCTGTCGGTTTACCACATTTTATAGTTGAAATTGTTCATGAAAAATTTTCATGGAGACAGATTCCACTGTACTATACTAGAATATATATATATATATATATATATATATATATACAGGGTGTTTGAGTGTTTGACGAAATGAATCCAATATGGAAAAGGTGGTATTTGGTATCTTTCTTCACAGTTGCATTTGATTGATTTGTGGGGTTTAACGTCCCAAAACCACCTTATGATTATGAGAGACGCCGTAGTGGAGGGCTCCAGAAATTTCGACCACCTGGGGTTCTTTAACGTGCACCGAAATCTGAGCACACGGGCCTACAACATTTCCGCCTCCATCGGAAATGCAGCCGCCGCAGCCGGGATTTGAACCCGTGACCTGCGGGTCAGCAGCCGAGTACCTTAGCCACTAGACCACCGCGGCGGGGCCACAGTTGCATTTGCTTTAGCGGCGGGTGTCTTAGGAGGGTTGAAGACATTGTGACCAGCTGCAACGTCATCAAGCATTGCAGTGACTACGCATGCGCAAGCTTGCCCAGCCTCTGTAGAAATACACCGGCATCATGCAATAAAGCGCTTTTTCGTTTCCTGCTGCACGACTGTCCACATGGTGTCAGACGTGGTTCGTTTGATACCACCGTAAGTCGGCAATGAATGAACCCACCTACCGGCCGCAAACGCCCGTCACGAGAATGGCGTCAACGCTGCTGCAGCCACCGAGACCACTAGACTTTTCTGGGGACATTTTTTACAACTGGACCGCATGGAAACGTGAGTTCAATCTTTTTGCTACGGCGACGGGACTGAGCCAGCAGCCTAAGGATGTTCAAGCCGCAACCCTTTTGATGACAATAGGTGAAGACGCGAAAAGAACATTCTATACTTTCAAGTTCGACAGCGAAGACGATAAAAAAGACCTCGGAATTATTTCAGCAAAGTTCGAGGCGAATTTCAAGCCATCTGAGAACCTCACTTTTAACGAATTCTGATTTGGCTCCAGGGACCACCAAGAGGGAGAGTCGTTCAATGACTGGCTTACGGAGCTGCGAATCCTCGCGGGGAGATGCGAATTCGGTGAGCTTGAGGAGCGGCTGATTCGGAGCAGGATAATTCTCGGCATCAAAGATAAGGATTTGCAGCAGAAGCTTCTCTCGGAAAATCCTTCGTTTTCAAAAGTAGTGCAAATGTGCTGCGCAAGGGAACAAGCAAAGTAACAGCTACTAGAAATCGGAGCCAGAACGTACAACCCGACAATTGCCACAGTCACAGAAAATACAACGCCTTGCACGCGCTGCGGTCTCGCAAAACATCAATATGGGAAATGTGCGGCGCAGGGCAAACGCTGCAACAATTGCGGCAGAAGCAATCATTTCGCCCGTGTGTGCCGTCAGCCAAAGCGAACGCCTAGATCGACCACACGAGAAGTAAAGCACGTCGTTTTGGGAGTTGAAGACAAGTATTTTCTACAAGCCCTTGAAGCGTATGCTATCTCCAGTGAGGACCGTTGGTCGGCGGAAATTGTTATCGCAGGTTCAGCGGTTGAATGCAAAATTGACATGGGAGCTAACTGCTGTGTCATGCCTGAGGCGCCGTTTCGGAAACTGACTACGCAGTCGGCGCAGCCATGCTCGACCACCTTGCGCGCTTTTTTTGGCCACATGCAAATGGCGTTGAGTAAAATCACGTTACCGACTTCGTGCATGGCTCAGACTTGTCAAGTAGAATTTTTCATCGTACCCCAGTCCGTGCCGGTAACAGTGAGCGGCAGTGTTGCAGAGCGCTTAAAACTAATATCCCGCGTACGCGCGGTCGATGCCCAGCCAAGCCAGGACCCAAGTGCCAATTTAGAAGATGTATTCCAAGGCCTCGGGGAGCCGATGTGTTTCGTACCACATCGAGCTCAAGCCAGGCGCACGAGGTAGCATCAAGCCAGCTCGGCGAGTTGCGGTTGCTCTTCAGGAACGCGTGAAACAAGAGCTCGATAAAATGGAGCGTGACCTCGTCATTGCAAAGGTAACGGAACCTACTGCCTGGGTAAACCACATGGTCGTAATAGTTAGGAATGACAAAGTGCGCATTTGTTTAGATCCTTCGGACTGAAACAAGGCCATACAGAGGGAGCACTATCATATGCCGACATTAGAAGATGTAGTTACGCGCCTGCAAGAGGCAAAGTACTTTTCAATGCTAGATGCATCTTCAGGATTTTGGCAAATTAAGATAGACGAATAAAGTTCATTATTATGTACCATGAGCCCTTCCTACGACTGTTACAAATTTCTGCGCATGCCCTTCGAGATTGCCTCGGCTCCAGAAGTCTTTAAGCGGGCAATGCACCAGGTAGTTGAAGGCCTGAGTGGTGTCGCCGTTGTAATGGATGACATTCTCCTATGGGGAAACTGTCGAGAAGAGCATGACAAAAATCTAGCAGCTTTGTTCGCAAGCTGCAGAGAGCACAACCTAAAGCTGAATAAAAAAAGTGTCATTTTTTGCAGCTGCAGGTTTGATACATGGATCATATCCTCACGCAAGAAAAACTTTGCCTGGATCCCGGGAGAGTAGGCGAAATCTCGCAAGTGCCACCACCACAAAACAGAAAGGAACTGCAGGTTTTCCTCGGGATGATGAACGTTGTGGTGCGTTTCATCCCCAACATGTCTTCACTATCTGCACCCCTTTGGGAGCTATTGAGGAAGAACACGGCCTGGGTCTGGACACAAGAGATCCAAAAAAGCTTATACACCTCGCGCTTGCCTAACAAAAGCACCTGTTCTCGCCTATTTTGCGAAAGGTGTTGACGTTGTCCGTGGATGCAAGCCAGTAAGGGGTCGGGGCAGCTATTTTGCAAAATGGACACCCAATCGCCTACTCGTCGCGTTCGCTTACCGAAGCACAAAAGAAATATGCCCAAATCGAGAAATAGCTGCTAGCCATTGTTCACGGGTGCGCAAGGTTTGAAGACTACATTAAAGGCAGCCAGAGGTAATCATCGAATGCGATCGCCACCCTCTAGAGTCAGTATTTAGGAAACCACTATACGAGTGCCCGTTACGATTGCAGCGTATGAGACTCTCCCTTCAGACACTCCCTTCAAAATGATTTTAAACCAGGAAAAGAACTGTTCCTTGCGGATGCACTTTCGCGTTTTCCTAACCAGAAGGAGCTGAAAGAAGAATCACTGGATATTCATGTGCACGCTCTCTTCTCTTCCAGTCTCTGATCGGCAACTACAGGAAATCCTGCACGAAGTACTCAAGGATGCAACAATGACCGAACTGTGCAGCTATTCAAGCACAGAATGGCCTGAGAGCGAGCTTCAGGTGTCCGAAACTGCACGAGCGTATTGGAACTATCGCAACGAACTTCACGTCGAAGATGACCTTCTCCTAAGAAGCAACAAGTTGGTCATTCCACCGACAAAAAGGCAAGAAGTACTTCGTTTGCTTCACGCGGCACACGGGGGTGAAGGAAAGATGAAGGCAAGAGCCAAAGCGGTTGTGTACTGGCAGGGTATGTCGGCGGATATTGCAGCTCTAGCGAAGGCGTGTCAACTTTGTCAAACGTACAAGAGCAGGAACGTCAAACTACCAATGCTTAATCCAGATATACCTAGTTTGCCGTGGCAAGTAGTCGGAATCGACCTTTTCTACGATGAATGCGATGAGCACCTCGTTGTGGTAGATTTCTAATCTTTTTTTAGATCAAGCAGATGCATCGAACTACAGCAGAAGCAGTGACAAACGTGTGCATGCAAATCTTCGTCACGCACGGCATACCTGCAAAGATATGCAGCGATAATGGTCCCCCGTTCAATAGCGCGTGCTTCCATATTTTTTCAACGCAGCTGGGCATCACCCACGTGACGTCCAGTCCGCACTACCCTCGCGGTAACGGCATGGCTGAAATGGTCGTCCAAGAAGCAAAAAAACTACAGAAGAAGTGCTGGTTTGGAACACTGGAGTTCTACAGCGGCCTGCTTGAATGGAGAAACATGCCAAGGGATGACCGCCTAAAGTCACCCGTCTAACGGCTCATGGGTCGACAGACGAGGACCAAGCTGCCCGTACTAGACTTCCACCTAGAACCCCAAACCGTGTCGACCGAAGTTGTCCGAAAGCGACTCGGCGAAATACGGCAAAAACAACGCGTCTTCTACAACAGATCAACGCGGAATCTACCAGAAGTGCACAGTGGGTCCACAGTATCAGTTTACGATACAACAAACAAGACCTGGGCACCAGCAACCGTCATGGGCCTAGCAAGTACACCACGCTCTTATATTGTTGCTACTGAGAACAGCCAGCATCTACGATGCACGACAGAACACCTCAGGTCAACAAACGGGCAGGTTTTCTCACAGCAGCCAGAAAATACGACAGCGACCATGCGTTCCAGCCAGCAGCCGTGCACCACCGAGCAGCAAGCTCCTCAAGAAGCGCTGCGTCGAAGCAAAAGACTGTGAAGATCGCCACAAGGCTATCCTCTCCCAGAGCGCCCAACAGAAACGGTTCCGCGGATGTAGTGTAAACGGAACTTTGAATTGTTTCTTCAATGTGCCTTCGTTTTGACGTGTTGTGTATGTTTTTTTCCAAGGGAAGGAAGATGTGACCAGGTGCAACGTCATCAAGCATTGCAATGACTACGCATGCGCAAGCCTGCCCTGCCTCTGTACAAATACACCGGCATCATGCAATAAAGCGCTTTTTCGTTTCCTGATTGATTGATATGTATGGTTTAACGTCCCAAAACCACCATATGATTATGAAAGACGCCGTAGTGGAGGGCTCTGGAAATGTCGTCCACCTGGGGTTCTTTAACGTGCACCCAAATCTGAGCACACAGGCCTACAACATTTCCGCCTCCATCGGAAATGCAGCCGCAGTAGCCGGGATTCGAACCCGTGACCTGTGGGTCAGCAGCCGAGTACCTTAGCTACTAGACCACCGCGGCGGGGCCTTTTTTGTTTCCTGCTGCACGACTACCGGACATCACTTGAAGCAGTAATTAAAAAGTTAATATAACTAAGTTTTCAATTAGCGGAGTTTGTCAGCTAAGTCAAATAATGGAATAAGGGTCATTCGTGTGAAGAATAAATTGCGACATTCAGATTTTGTGAAAGCGGCCTCTAGCAATATTTGCGAGTTAATGAAATTCACCTAAGTTGTCTGGCGAAATATAAAGCAATTGACTGTTGAATGCGATAAGCAGACAACTACTACAGTGACTTCACTGCTCAAAACAGCGGTGACCGGGCTGCAGTTCCTTCCATTTTGTTAACGTATCTGCGTCATGCATGCTGTAATTTCAAGCGCAGCACACACACCCACACTACCAAGTCTGTTAATGGTTGATATACCAACGCTACCTTATTTAGGACGTCTCAGACTGTTTCACAAGTCCCGTTAATTAGGGAGGCAATCGCCGGGCTAATTCTAAGGGCTAAAGTATCAGCCCCCCTCGAACTGCACCACAAAAGCGCGGAAAATTCAGAAGTGGTCCTATTTGGCGCACCAGCGGACGATGGCTGTGGTCCAAAGAACTAGTCAGAACCAATATATTCTCGAATATGGCAGATCAAACAATAAACAAATATGCACACTCGACAATAGTTGAATACGATATTTCAACAATCAAAGAACCCATTACACAGTACAATCAGCTACATTCGAAAAAACGGACTCCAACAACAATTTGCGCTACAATGCAATCACATGCATCAAATAACCAAGACAGTTAAAGACTAAAGAGTTCGAAAACCTATTCAGTCAAATCCTTGGAACAAAGCCTGAATGCCACTCTTCCAAGAATCACTCACTCAAAGTCCAACGCTGTAGTCGTTCCGCTCCCCCCGAAGTTCTTTTCCAGGAAACCTCGCGTCTTCAATTGGCCGCTCTTCAAGCACCAAACTTCGCCGGTAACACGTCGTCTTCCCACGCGTGGCGATTGCAGGACGCGTCTTCGCTCTCTCGCGGTAATCTCACTTTCTTCTGCTTGTAGCACAAGTCTTCAACCCTAAAGTGGATATCCTCTTCATTACCTGCTTTGTCACTAAGGGCAAAACCTTCGCCGATACGATACCGCGGAACGACCCTACGTACACTTGCGCAAAACTTTCAACTTCTGCCTGCGCACACGGGCGCAAACTTTCTTCCTTTCCTGATCTCCGTTCTTCGCTGTTGGCTTAAATACCTTCCGCGCTAGATTCCAGAAACTTTTCATCGTTTCGTCAGCGCAATGCACAGCCAAGGCTGGAGAAAGAGCGAGACGTTTCGAGGGCCGTCGGCGACACGTGACGCAACTCTGCATCACCACGCCTCTTTCCTTCGAGAACCTTCCAGGGCTTGTTCGGCCGCCTATGTGAGTAGGTTGGTTAGCGAAACTACGCTTCCGAAGGGGGAGAGACGGCGCGCCCGGGAAGACTTTGGATGCTTGTTTTCTTCTTTCTAGTTGACTTTGAGGCACCTCTCTGCGCTTGGTATTGTTACTGTCGCAAAAGTTTGGCAGTGCGCGCTTTTTCGGAGCGCTCGTTTGTGACAGACTGATATGCCAGTGGCGCTCTTAAGCGTTCCGGTTTTCGTTTTAACGCAGTGTTTAAGAGACTTTTAATATTCGTAGTTATTACTAAAGGCCAATTTTTTGAAATCTCAAAGCGGCAATCGGTTCTTTGCATAAAAACCTAATGCTTCTTTTAACTTAACTGTCTATCTTCCCTAATTCAAATGGTAAATAATTTAACTTTCCTAATTACTATTCGAGATTACGTGTTCGACCCTCTTAGGGTGGCTGCCATCACAGAAAAAGCAACTGTGAAGACAACGAGCAAATAGCGCCTTTTGCTGATTCTTAAAGAATATTGGGCACATTTCTTGAAACAGCCTGTATATTGCGGTATGTAAAACCTACAGGAGCTACAGTTCGTTTCAAAGTGACGAAGTGAAAACACTGCGTTATTGCCAAATATTCAGTAGAGGCGAGTGCTTTTATAGGTGATTTTTAAAAATAGATTGTTCTTCACCCGTTCACAGATCGCACACATTGCTAAGGTTCTGAAGTGCGTCGGCTGCAGGCATTGGTAAACCGAACGCCATCATGACCTGAAGCACTTGCACAGAAATAGGAAGAGCTCGTTCTCCCCAAATGTGGAAGCCTCTTTCATTGGAATGACTGTCATCATCCAGCGGACCTCGAAGTGGCTTAAAAGCAAGCATATATAAGCATAATCTGTATT
This sequence comes from Rhipicephalus annulatus, assembly GCA_013436015.1. Lineage (NCBI taxonomy): Eukaryota > Metazoa > Arthropoda > Arachnida > Ixodida > Ixodidae > Rhipicephalus > Rhipicephalus annulatus. The sequence continues at coordinate 70,495 of WOVY01000540.1, read as the reverse complement.
AACTCGGATCTGCCTGGGAGTTTCGAGGGCAAACAACTGCTTAATGACTAGTAGCTATGCTAATTATTCTTTTAAATATATATGAATAAGTAAACACCACATATTATGCCTACATTGAAAACCCAAACGTGGTTACTGACAGTGGATGCTTGTATTATTCTCTTACAACAATGTTAATTGGACAATCAGTAGAAATAAACTAGAAGAAAAACGAGAATGGTAAAATTATAAAGCCTCCAGCTTGTGAATTTAGGCTCCGTTCATGTAAGGCTGAAAAGCTCGTGCATTTGAACAAGCACTAATACTTTCGTTCCTTATTGAGCGCTCGAGCTTGTGACTCACTCGGTGGATCAAGTGCTCTGAAAGGAAATAGCAAGTGGGTGAAAATTGCCTGGCTGTTCACAACTTGCACGGAGAAAGAGCTGCAAACCTCAGACCACACAGGGCAAGTAAATGAACGTTTTACCTGACGTAGTATTCTTCCCTCTAAGTGCTGCGGCATATTGTATTGCCACACATGTTCACCACAATCACATAGCAATAATTTTTTTCTACAAATTTTATCTGACTAAAGAATGCATTCCTGAACCCTGAAGAGGACTGTCGGTGCGCCTCAAAGCCATGCCTGATTATCCTCCGGTCCATGACTAGCCTAGCTGAGCAGCAATGCACTGCAGGCAGCACAGTAGCAAGCAAAGTGATGGAGCGCACCCTTGGTTTTCTGTGCAGCCCACAGCATATCCGTCCGGCATGACATTGACATCAATATAAATGGTAAGGGTTGTTCGCAGCTGTAGAAGCCCATTAAAGTGAATTGGCAAATTATAAGTCAGTTTGTTTTGCACTATAACTTCCTCAAACGGAGCGCATTTTGCGATTTAGCGAAGTGCACATTGTTTTGTGATCAAATGAAGTGCATTTGTATTTACTTCGTTAGAAAATTGATTGTGAGCAATAAGCCTATGCTTATAGCGGATAAGCAATAAGCATAAACCGCAAGTGCTTTGTGTCTTCTAGACTGCCCATCTGCTCGTCTACACTCTATGATTATTTATGTTCGATAACTTTGAAATTTTTAACATTTGTTTTCTTGTAACACATAATACCTGTTGCCTAGCGAACTCATTTATGGCCGGCTTGTAACACCTAGAGTAAAGCCGAAATAGAAGATGCTTTATTGGCTTATGCCTGGCAGAAGTTTCACGACTTCATAGCGTTAACATCATAGTTAAGCACTTTTATCATAAATCACACAAATTGTCGCTGTCTGTGTGTGTGTTCGTATATTCTTCCTCTTTCTTATTTATTCTTACTTGTCATCAGCTTCTGAAAATACGACAGCTGTAAATGTGAACACATATTTATGTACTGTACACGTTTGTGTGTACACGTGTATAAACTGTACACGTTGGTGGGGTTGTAACGATGACCTGCATTTGAGGGACGAAGCTCTCTTGGTCTAGGGCAGTCCCGCGTCACTCCGGCGTAGCCAGCACAGCATATCCACAGACCAACAAACAGACTCAAAGACAGAGAGAACGATGGACAGACGTACGGACAGACGGACAAATAGACAGACAGAGAGAGAGAAAGAGACGGACAGTTACACGGACGCACGCATCGATGGACACATGGACGCATGCATAGACAGACGGATAAATGGACGGGCGCAGGCACGAACGGATGCGCTAAGAGACAGATGGACGCACGCGTGAACGGATGCATCGACGGATGCACGGACTGACGCATGTACGGACGGATGAATGGAGAGACGGACCGACACACGCACAGACTGACGGATTGGCGAACGCACGTACGGATGGATGGACAGATAGACGCACGCTAGCGCGGACGAACGGATGTATTCTTAGACGGACGGACTATGGACAGACGCTTCGCCCCACTCATCATCATTCACTCCCTAGATATGCTACGATTTTTTCTAAGTGCCGGCAGTAACAAGAATCAGATACTGCATGGTCATATACAGTGTATCTCGAACAGAGCCCAGAAGACCAACAAGTATCGACCGACTACCAGTGACTCTGTTCAGAGCATTGCACGGGTCGATTTTTCCAGCCCAAACCCAGTCCTTCCCGTAAACTTCGTGCTCCACCCCGCCCAAGCTCGGCCCTGTGTTTTTAAATATGGCCTCTACCCGGCCTGGGCCTCGCCACGGTGGTCTAGTGGCTAAGGTACTTGGCTGCTGACCCGTAGGTCACGGGATCAAATATTGGCTGCGGCCGCTGTATTTCCGATGAAGGCGGAAATGTTGCAGGCCCGTGTCCACAGATTTGGATGCACGTTAAAAACCCCAGTTGATCTCAATTCCCGGAGCCCTCCTCAACGCTGTCTCTCATAATCATATGGTTTTGAGACATTAAACCCCACATATCAGTAAATCAATTCGGCCCGGCCGGGCCTGTTTAAGTCAGTTATACCTTGAACATAAATTGGGCACTGTGCACTTTTCGTTTGTTGTGAAGATACCTTCATTGCACAAGATATACACTAGTCAGTGTTTTGGAACGTCTTTTAGTGTCACGACTTTCCTTGGTATATTCGGTATACTTTTGCCTAATTACGCCCGACACAGTTTTGCGAAATAGCATCAGCGTAGTATAAAATATAATTGTAGTCATAGCTGGCTGTCTTATGTACGCAGTGCTAAGCAAACAATCTACAAATTGTTCTATTCCTATGAGGTAGAAAAAATGAGAAACTTATATTCTTCGAGTCTACATAAACTTCGCGGGAGCCAGGGCAGCTAAGTAATATAACACGTCACCTGCAAACGTCATTTATGAGGCCGTGCATGGATAATAAATCCTCGCTCTAGCTACTTCCCTGAGGAATGCATCAGGCTGGACAGCGTTACTTGAAATAAAGCTGTCGTGTCAACTTCTCAGCTGTTTTTTACGCACACTGTTTTTGCCTTCAAAACAGGAGGATCATTTTCTCACCCTTCTTACCCTAGTCACCACCACCACAATTACATACATCTATAAAAACGAGCCACAGCCACTAGCAAGCGAGCAACCGTCCTCGTAGTTCCTTGAATATGCCTATCTCGTCATCCTATGACGGCTGTCGATGTATGAGTTTGTTAAGTCTTTGAGGGAAATTGTCTGTGAAGCCTTTATTGGCACTCCGCGCAATGGCTTGCAATTAAACAATCCAAGCACAAACAGGCGTCTGCCCCACTACCCTTTTTGTTATCTTAATTCCATGCCACGTGCATTTTCTTGCAGTTTTAAAGCAAGATAGTACTCAGGGTTTTCGAATTAACTGCCAATTAAAACATCGAATTCAGCATCCGGCGGCATTTTTGACGCTCCCCGTCAAACACGAAATATCGGGTGTCCGGAGCGTGATCCCCCGCAGGGACAGGAAGCAGGAAATTTGGTTGCCCAGTCGCCGATGGCCCAAGACCTCGGTGCGAACAGGCAAGTGAAGTGTGCCTATGGTTGCAGGCTTTCCGCTCACGGCAGCAACAATGCAGGAGATGGAGATGTATGGTAGAAATAAAAAAGCGCCGACTATAGTGGGGAAGAGAAGGTGGAGGATAAACAAGAACCGACATATCCACCAGAGATACTTTGACAAGCCAAGCGACATGCAATCTTTGAATTATTTTAAAGACACGGGGGGCGCAGTGCATGTGAACCCCTCGAATCCCTAAAGAAGCATTTATGGAGCTTGCGAAACTATGGGACACAAGCAGGTTGGTCCTCAGAAAATACCAAGAAAAAGATAAGCGAAGCCCGTGAAATTTTGTAACCTTCCATAATTTGACTTTTATGGTTTTTAAGTTTTTGTTGAAGTTTTTGTGCCGTTATTAACTGTCAACTTACACCAACTTGCCCAACTGTCAGTGCTTGCAATCTGTTTTGGAGCTTTTTTTTACAAGAATAATGGCTCACGTCTACAGTTTTAGTGTGTTTTGCTTTGTTGTTATATCCAACAACGGCAGAAATTGAGGGAATAAGTCTGAAAGAATGAAAAATTTCTGACCTCGGGGTTCCGCAGGAGTTATCGGATATTTATGCCGTAAAAGGTGCCAGTACACTTATGCCTATACATGGTTCAAAAAGCAAAATAAGCACCATAAGCATCATCGTCTTTATATAGAGCTCTCACTTCGTCCATGTGAGTTCCACGTGTTTTAGCGCCATGAGATCACTTGCGCTTCGACAAATCAGGACGTCTATGATTTGCTGCCTATATATAAAAAGCATAATGAAGGCCGTAAAAATAAACCAAAAAAATGTTTTGTTGGATCGGCATTCCCATTAAATGCTAAAACATTTTTTGGCTCATCGCCAAGAGCTAAATATTTCCAACTGCCTTGCTAGTACAAAAGAAATTGCCAACATTTATATAGATTGACACGCATGTGATAAGAGTCACTCCGCACCTCGCATTTCTAAAGTGCACCAACAACAGCTCCGGAGATATTCATGACCCGCGAGTCGCGTTGACTAGTCTACGGAGTACGCAAGTGAAAAAAAAGCATGACAGGCGCGTGAGTGTACCTGCATACTTGAATTGTTAACGTGAAAATGTTTTATTCGGGACCCACCAATACTTCAATGACGTTTGGTTATCACGGAAGTGGCGTCAAAATATGCATATTCAGAAGACAAAAAAAACTTTCTGCCATCTGGGATCACACCCGCCAGCTCTGGGACCGCGCAGCACATGCCGGGCACCTATCCACTGCAACATCGTCACATACATTGAACTCTTTAAAGGATACGCCTTTTATATCTAGCCGATTGCTGTCAACGTTTTTGGTAAAAGGGCAATAATGCATCAAGACCTTGGCATCCGTGATTAGTTCCTTCAACGCGCCGTTTTTATGAGTCAATTTCATTCGGCGCATTTGTAATAGGAGTATATGCAATTTTGTCAGCCAAAACACAGCACCAGGTGGCGATCATACCTAAAGCGTCGGTGTCACTCATGTCATTCATCCATACCAAAAAAAAAGTTCTGCAACGCATGAGCGACGCACCTGCTTTGTCTGTATGTACTAACTAAGCGTTCGCCGCTTCAAGGCCGGCCAACAGACAAGCCACAGCGTGTCCGTAGTTCGGGCCATGGCGTCCAATAACTCCAACACTCTAAGCCAAAATAGGAGAAAAGGGGAATAACGGCAGGCGTTAGTCCTTTTTACCAACCATTAGTTCGCCGTGAGAGCCGTGCGCAAATCGAGGGTGTGATGTGCGAAACTTTGAAACTAACTGTTCGTCCTCACCGGGCAATGGTCGAAGGTGGGGATCAACCACAGCATTTAGTGTGCTAAATTTGGTCCTCTCAGTTAGTCCATGACCACTCTGTGCCAATGCAGTTTGGAACAGTTAACGTGTACTCATTCATTGTAGCAGAGTGCTGTTTCCATATAGCACTGCGATGGCAATCGCTATTAAGTGGGATGTGAATACACGAGTTGGTAGATAATAATGACGTGAACGCACAGTGAGGCACCCAAATATCATGGGCAAGGGCTAGGCGGAAAGTCGCACTTGGTGCTGCGCGCATTTCTGATTACCCGCACTTAATACCCGTATTTCAGTGTTATACAGTCTTCTCCCACTGTATAGCGCCATTCATTCATGAGGGCGAACGGCCGCTCGCCCACATCATCGCACATGCACGGCCTTTTCTCGGACTTCAAACTTTTGCTTTCTTTCTCACCCGAGTACTGTTGGCATCCCATTTTTTGGACTCTGTATGGACCATGAAGGCGTCCGGGAAGTCTAATGCGTGCTTCTTTGATTCCACCTCGTTCGAATAAAAGTGATCGCAGGATGCACAATGCCCCGCCATGGTTGTCAAGTGGCTAAGGTACTTAGCTGCTGACCCGCAGATCGCGGGATCAAATCCTGGCTGTGGTGGCTGCATATCCTATGGAGGCGGAAATGTTGTAGGCCCGTGTGCTCAGATTTGGGTGCACGTTAAAGAACCCCAGGTGGTCGAAATTTCCGGAGCCCTCCACTACGGCGTCTCTCATAATCAAATGGTGGTTTTGGGACGTTAAACCCCACATATCAATCAATCAATCGGCTGACCTCATCTACATAGTACAGTGTCCCGTGACGGTAGCCCCGTCCATATCTTAATATGCTTGGTTGAATAGCACATTTGGCTTGCGAAGAAGCCAACCTTTAAAACTCGCTCCGGCAACAAACGGATTGGCACACGACAGCAGTTGTGGCGTCACATGATGCCATTTATTTCCTGAAGTGAGAGCATAGTGTTGCAGGAAGTGAGAAAAATTGTATGCCAAATGATTTTCATCGTCCGAAATCGCTTTCCCATTTTCATCACCGGTCTCCCTGAGTCACTGCACTATACACCCTGTGATGAAAACTTTCCGCTATGCCAAAATGCTGTAGAGAAATAATTCTGCACAATCACCAACACACTCTCCTTTTCACTCGTCTAATACCCCGCCCTATTTGGTAGACTCCCAACCAGCCCCCCAAACTAGAATCCTGTGTAAACCCCGCCCATGCTTTTAAAGCATATTTTTCATTTTTATTTAATTGCTAATCAAGTACATGCAGAAGTTGAGATGATGCAGTTTTTCTACTTACAATTATCAAACAATGTATTACTGTTCCAAACAAACTATTTATATCCTTCATGTGTGACAGCAGTGTTGAATTCTGTAGGCAGTTTTCCCCTGTATTGCCAAACAGATGCTGTTGCCCTTCGAACAATGCAGATAAATGTGCCTCAGTACTGCCCTAATAGTTTTTGTCCAGACTTTCAGCGTTCGGCATTCCAGCTGTGTAACTAGAAAATAAAGAGCATTTTACTGGGTTTGAATAAATGCATGCTGACCAAATGCATGCCCCAACTCTTCTCACCTTTAAAACGAACCACGCCACACATGATGATCATCACCACTGCAGCAATAAACTCGAGCTATAGTTTGACGACTCACTCTTTGGGACATGGGTTAACATCTTGATTTTATGATTTTCTGTCCCAACAGTGGCATTAGCTCAAATTCATAATGTGGGTGCGTGGTGGAATGTGGCTTGCTAACCACAAATAGATATGCTACCATTATTTATACTAATAAAACACTCCCTTACAAAGTTCAATTTTGAGTACAGCATATACTTCACACATTATCGGTATAAATATATGCATGTTTTACTACCATTATGACATGTCTTTGTACTTGCGTCTCTGAAATAGTTCCCGACATGCCCCTGAAATGCCATTTCTGAAGCTTATACTATGACTGTGCTTCATGCATCGGTTGGCAAACTCACTTAGACTCAGCTAAAACCATGAGTGTGAGTGAGTCCAGGCCCAAGAATATTTTCTAGAGTCTAAGTCCAAGTAAGCCTACAGCGCAAGACACATTTTTGTGTGAGTCTGAGTGAGTTCCTTTTTTTGCCGACTGATGGTCCAATATATACACTCTTCAGAAATACTATCAGTCTTGATTGGACTCACGACTACTCCCAAATATATCAAAGTATTGCCATTTACACACCAATTTTATAATTATTGATCAAAGGTGTGAAATAATAGAGGTGGGTTTTAATTTCCCGCTCACCAAATCTTCCGGGGAAGTTCTTGATAATTATATCTTTTGTTGTCAGCTCTTTGAAGAAAAATGACCTTACTCAAAACTCACACTTCTTTGAAGGTACTGCATCAATCAGCACTATGAAGAGGGCTCATTACGTGAGGTATTCGCGTTAATGAGAATATACACCAGGTTTGAAAAAGTTATTTCAAGACTATTGGACTCATGAGTTGGCTCACTTGGTTTCAGTTACACTCAGGCCAAGCCGTGAGCCTGTGTCTGAGTGAGTTCGCGTGAATAACGTTTTGGGGAGCTTGAGCCAAAGTGAGTTCGGTAGAAGAAAGTTTTCGAGAGTGTGAGTCCATCTCAGAAAAGTTTTGGTGAGTGTGCATTCGATTTGTTTGAAAGCACAAATTATGTTTATAGAGTGAGTCTGAGTGAGCTCCACAAGTTGTGCTGACCAGCTGCGTGTATAGTGAAAAAATGGTTCTTTTTTGCCTGAACTCATATAGGGCAAATAAAACTTTAGCGTACGAAAAAGTGCCGAACAAGTCTCCTGTAGTTGTGCGTGTTGTACTTTAGACAGTGTGGAACGTGCAGTTTGACTTCTTCAGGTATATGCCAACAATAAATATCAGTAGTACTAAAGATAAAAATAGGCAGACTATATATTACCAGGTTTTCACCTCCAACTGCTTCATCTGGACATGAACTAGTGAACTAATGAAAACATTGTCAGGCTAACACCACTTAGAGTGTGTGAGACAATATAATGTACCTACACCTATTAACAAACAAACTAATTCAATAAAGCTAGGTTTGGTTGGTTTGATTTTCTACCTGGCAACTTGCACCAGGGAACTTGCACGGCTCAATGCTATCTTTCCTAATTACACAATAAAATTTATAACTAGGCAGAGGGCGTCTATGTAACAGTGCAGCATAATGAAATACCAAGCTGAAAGCCTCAGAGACAAAATTAGAAAAAAACCTTGCTATTTCATGAAGTTTTATTCCAACGACCACCCGGTTCAGAAGAAAAGTGCTGTACTACTACTCCACAACATCGTTGCACCTATTTTCTGCTGTACTGGATGAAATAAGCCTTAGCAGTATCAGTAGGGGTTGGCCAAATATAGCATTCCTTCTTGTATTCTCCCATCTTATAAAAAAACCTAATATATTTTGTAACGTCGGGAAGGTGCAGCATCAATTTCGTCATTCCCAAAATTGCTGGTTGTCCCCAAAATCATTCTGTCCCTCCAGATTTCCTATCCTAGCCACTGGTATATGTTTCTCACCACACACTATTTGTGCAAAAAATGTACAGATGTAATGCAGACCAATTATACTGTATTGCAGAGAAAATACATTACAATACCAGTTTTCTAGATCATAACAATGCTTACTTTATCATCCATGCACACTGATTGCCTGAGTTAATGAATAGGCTAGTAATCACTCAATTATGCTTGTTCACATAATTTATAGCTACTCTTGTACACCTGAATGAACATTACCATAACAAAGCTCGTGATTTGGGTTCACGTGAACACCATTGTGTCCCAATTTTTAAATACAGTAACATATGATATAAATGGTGAAGTGGTGGCAGATTGAGGAGATGCTTCTGATACAGTCCACAAGCTCCATGTAATAACACTTCTTTCTGAGCTCATATATAGAAGCTTGAACGCTTTCGACTTTGCAGTTACTGTTGATTCACTCTGAAAATGCTAATAATGAACACCCAAACAAGATATTAGCTGTACATACAGGATAGAGCCAGCCTTATACTTGCAGGTTAAGGTTTCATTTTTCTACCTCCAAAAACACAGTCTGAGTGACTGCTGAGCTTGCTCTCTCCAACCCTTTGCCTAAATATGCTGTGTCTGAGAAGTCTTTCCAACCAGCCTCAACCCATGATTGCACACATAAACATACACCCTATGTGATGCATCAAGAACAAAGACAAAAATAAATAGTTCTTTGCGATGTTTCTAGCTGTCCTACAGACCTCACAGTGTTAGTTTTTTAATGCCACCTAGGTGCGTAACCTTGGTGAAGTGAGGAAAGTCGATGTGTTCACCCCCTTCCTGATGTTTTTTTTTTCAATTTTGCTTGCATATAAGTCACATGCACATACGAATTAATGCATAAACATACATAAAGTATTCATTAACAGTCTCCTCCACCCAAAAAAACTAAATTTTTGGCTACGTTGCTGGTGTGAGCTTGTTATATATTGCAGTGCAGTGTTTTATTATTTGCCCACACAAACACAACTTCATGTCGCTGGTTTTTTGTCAAAAACATAAAGACTTGGGAAATTTTAATAAAGATTTCAATATCACTTCTTTTCCAAGCATTAGACTTACAGTAGGCATGATACAGTTTAATTTTTCAATGTGTTTTGCACATTCATTAGCTGCGAAAAACTACTTATGCTTAGAAAGGAAGTCACGTTCCACGACTGCTGCACATAATAAAAACACAGTTCTTTCGGCTCAGCTTGTATACGTTATTAGGCTATTTGTTAATGACTATGGCTATAAACCTGTGAAATGCTAGAAAGAACACACGTGCAGAAATTTTGCTTGGCAATTCAAGGAGAGCTGATCACAGAGGTTAACCATAAATTTTGCACAGTGACGACTTCCATTTCAATTGCCCTCAGATGGATGCTTGACCAAGGTCATTGTGCAGGGTTTGCACTTAAGCTACAGTGCCTAGAATATACTGGCTAGTGTGCTGCTCGCCGGCTCTTTTCAATAGTTGAGAGTATCACCGATTAGGATGAATGCCCATGGTGACCACAGAGGGGGGGGGCGCTGCCAAGCGGGAGGGTGAGGACAGAGTGTGTCGTCTGCTCCGCACAGCCAATTTGCCACTGTTGCGTGGATTTTTGTATTCCTGTTTTTCCGTGTTATTGTGGCAAGCAGCCTGTTGACTTGGAGCAGAACAACGAGGGAGGATCTTTCAATTCCCATTACACTTTCAGGTTTCTTCGGTCCACTTGGTTTAAGACAAAGCACAATGGATATTCTATAGCATGACACCGATGAACAGGCGTCTATAGCGTGACACCGCTGAGGACTAACAAAAGCACTTTTTCTCTGCCAATTTATTGGATTGTGAACATAGTAAATATAGGCTTTTTGTACCCTAGATAACTGCCTTCTCCTGATGAATCTTTTTTTAGTCTTCTGCTCTTGGCGAAAAAAAACCTTTTCTTGATGTTGTGAAGTTCTAAAGCTAATAACCTACTGCTCAACGAATTCTCTTTCCGAACCCAGAGGCCACCTACCTCTTTCGAAAAGTTACTTACGCTGGAAGCAGCATTTCTGATGCCACGCTATTTACTGTGTGACTGGAGGACATATCTATAATTGAAGAAAACATGCTGGCAGCAGTTGCAACACAAGTAGCATTGTATTTGGTCTTTGATATATTGTTTGATCCAAAGGCGAAAAAATCCTTGAACTTGTTCTGGCGCGCTGCTCAAGTCAACAGCGGAGTGAGCCCTACACCCCTCATTTGACTTGCTGCAGCACTGTTTTCAGAGTGACATGTATGCTTAAATAATTTTCAATAGTGTAATAATTTAAGCAAACTGGTACTGCGTAAGCAACGGTGTCAAGTGCGAAACTTTTCAGACTAAAGGATAATACCGACGTGAGCAGGCGTTTGTTGAACTTAAAATAAAAATTACACTAAGATATGTATACCCAACCACCAAAACAAAGAATAACAGATGAATTTCACCACGCAAGCATGTGCTATACAGGCATGCATACATTCATGAGCACATTGATCAAGTATGTCCTTCATGAACGCCAGCTCTTTCTTAGTCAAAAAAGAGGATGACAGTTACAGTCCTCAAGGTGCGACTGGGTTGTTTCAGCATTCTCCCATCTGTGCTTATAGCCATTCCAAAACCATATAGTGTATTTTTCAAAGAACAGCTTGCACTTGCACACATTGCAATGAACAACCTGGATACCCAAGCAGCCATCATTGCCCCCCTTTCCACTACATGAACATGATAATGCAGCTGATATTCTGGCCTGCACACTGTTCAAGTGCCTTAAACATTGCCTGCGTGAACATGCTTATAAAGTGGAAAGGGGACCACTATTAGGAGCTTTTCAATTTAGGCTATTCATTAGAGTAGGTGCAAGCATAGGCTGTTGTTTGAGAAATACCCTGTTTCGTTTCGGGATGGTTTTAAGCATGCACGACATTTTGTTGAGGCATCCTAATGACGGCACGAGAGCTATAATAGTGTCAGTATGACATTCTCTTTTTTGACTATCAAAGTGATGGCCTTCTCAAGATACATACTTGTTATGCATGCCCATAAAATGCCTTCATGCTTTTGTACTGTTCATCTATGTGCTGAATTTTCATTTATTATGAGCTTGTTTATAGAACACAGAGTTGTAACCCTTTGAAAGATAGGTCACTGGAAGCTGCTTGTGTTCTTTTTACGAAGTGTCCCTTATAAGAAATGTACCGGTTTACTTTTTCTACTCTATCCCTACTCCTATGAGCACACTCCGCTGTCTTTTATTATAAATGGGTTCAACTGTATATGTTTTCTCATGAAATGAAATTTCAGTATTAGGCTAACGTTTGTTTACGTCTGTGTTGTCGTTTTTATTGTATTGTAGTGATTGCCAAGATTTATTATCCTGAAATTATGATAAACTTATGAGGGCCACTGTAATGTAGAACTCTGGAAATTTTGACCACCTGGGCTTCTGTAATGTGCAGACCCCAGAATCATGTGACAGAAGACATAGACGTGTTATCTAGCGACGTGACACCTTCTGCAGTGTGCAAGCACGTCCAGTTGAATCAGTTGGTTTCTGATGTCTCTCTGTCTGGCGCAGTTACGCCGCTTGTAGCCAAAACGACAACTGGGTGCCGCTTTCTTTGCTTTGTTAAATTTGTGCCATTCTTTTACATAGCAGGTGTGATGATGTCGGTTCAAGCACCGGTCTAAGGTTAGCCTTTTTAAGCTAATTTTGCTGAGCTACCTTAAAGAATACCATGATCAACTGCACCTAATTGGATTCGGCTGTACTTATCTCGACCCATGTGGGCGTAATGAAGCCTAAATTAACATGAAAACAGGAAGCTGGATTGTACTTATTCAGGCCTACTTACACAAGAATCAATTAGGTGACACCTGGCTCATCTAAATTTAATGAGTTTTTTGCTACAGTGACTATAATTTCACTAAGGTCATTAGTGTCTAACTTGGCCTAAACCGACAAGGCACACTCGGCTGAGAAATCTTAAATTTAAGTTTTTGGTTTCATCAGGTTGTGTGATGGTACTATGCTTAATTATGGTAATCAACCGTTGTAAATAACAACTTAAGTCCAGCCCTTGAACCAGCCCTGTCAGAGCCGCTACGTAAAAATAACGGCACAAATTTGAGGGAGAAAAATAGGCGACACCCAGTTGTTGTTTTGTCTACGAACGCCGTAACCGAATCAGACATAGTAAAATGAGACGCCATCTGATACGCCGGAACATACATGCACACCACAGCAGGCGTCTCGTTGCTACATGGCGTGTCGATGCCATCTGCCACACGATCCCGTGGTCTGTGCACTTTTTCCCAAACCTGTACATCTAAACTAAGCACACTGGACTCAAGCATTTTCACCTCTATAGAAAATACAGCCGTGGTAACTAAGTTTCAATCCCGTGACCTCCGGGTCCGCACTCGATCACCATATCCACTGGAATACTGTAACTGGTACATTTCCCCCTTTTTTTTGCACGCCTCGCTGCTGTGTTCTAGTGGATATGGTACTCGGCTGCTGATCTACAGGTCGCGGGATTGAAGCCCAGCTGTTTCAGCTGTATTTTCTATGGAGGTGAAAATGCTGTAGGCAGGTGTGCTCAGATTTGGGTGCACGTTAAAACCCCAGGTGGTCGAAATTTCAGGAGCCCTCTACTACTACGGCGTCTCTCATAATCATACGGTTTAGGGAAGTTAAAACCCACATATCAATTATATTTTTTGCACTTGACACTTCTCGATTATGGATGTTTCGTTCACCTAAACGCAATCTAAAAAGCTTTCAATGAAATCCCTAAGGATATATTCTATTTTGCCATTTAGTGCTTGTGTCGTCAAAGAAAGGGAATATGTAGTGTTCAATGAATCCATTATTGAGCTGTGATATTTCAAGTCTGGCCCACTTCATTCATGTTAGCCTTCTGTGCTATTTTGTTGCAATATTTTACGCGGAGGTGTTATGCTGTCAAAATACTAATTTATTACAGACAAGTGTGAGATTTAACGTTGTTTGTTACTTCTGGCTTCTTATGTGCTGCTCAGCAACTTGGATTACGGCACGTATGTGTTCATTGCTTTAATGATGCTTTCTTGCACTATGCTGTAATACTCGACTATTTCAGCTTTATGCAGATTTTCTAAATATTTTCTTGCTTTGTTAGGCTGCTTCTTTGTCATTGTTGATGGAGTTTTCTAATTTGACTAGCTATTCCAGAGACCTATTCTTTTTTAAAAAAGTACAATACTTTTTCTCTTGTGATAGAAAGTAGGTGCTCGGAGCAAACATTTTTATACGCAGGTTCAGTATCTTTTTACCTACTTTTATTTCTCAAAAGTTACACCAGGATTCGATATAATAATCATATTAAAAGAAAAGCGGCGCACAAAAAGACAGTCTCCGTCTTTTTGTGCGCCGCTTTTCTTTTAATATGAATAGACACCAACTCGCCCAACTTTCTATTCTGTTTCGATATAATAACTATCCCTATACTATCTTGGCATTATTGCCTCATAGAGATATCAATATTATTGTGTCAAACACAGAAAAACGAGCCCTTAAGTATTCACTTCTGTCGATATATATATATATATATATATATATATATATATATATATATATATATATATATATATATATATATATATATATATATATACACTCAATTCCACGTTTAGAGAAAGCAAATAGTGCTGCGAGTCCTGTCTCGACGATCAAACTCCGTGACCATCATCGAGCCCACAGGCTAGGCCTGGCGGTCTCGTCATAGAATTATCCTGGTACGCGTTTTGTCGCACTTCTCCCAATCAAATACCCCGCAAGGGCATCTGTGCCAGGAGGTGTTTGGTGTGTAGCGACACCACGGACCCGAGCTACGGGGGGGGGGGCGTTGACTCCCTCTCATGCATAGCCATGTGTGGCTGAGCGATGTCCGGGAAAAGGGGATCCTGGTGGTTGAGCCGACGTCAAGTGATTGGACCTTTAAGGCCCCCCGGCAAAGGAAACACATCCCTTTGGCCCTGGCTTCACGCAGATGGCACCTCTGGGCTGACCCACCCAAGGGAAATCGGCAGTCACCTTTTCTTATCCCCCCTTTCTCCTACCTTTCTCTTTCTTGTCTTTTTTCCTAACTGTCCTGTCTTGTAATCCTTTCAGTTGCTTCCCAGTTTTCGTAGGTGACCTGGATCAACCTTGCGTTCTATATCCAGCCATGGATATATTATAATGGCTCATAGCCGCTATGTATAGCTGACATCTACATGTGTTACCCAAGCATGGTAGCGTTCCCTTGTTGGGATAGATCGTGGGTGGCTACCATAGCTGCTGAATCATAAAACATTTCATTGGTACTCCCCTACCTCCATTTTCTGATCGCTCTCTCAAAAAAGTGCGCACCGAAGTGACATCGAGCTTTTTCGCATCGTTCAAAGACAATTTCCCCAGGTGTCATGTAATCCACAGTGAGCCAACCGACAAGCCAGCAAGAGGTGTCTCACATTTCCTTGTTGCCAAATGCCTCCAAGAAAAACTAAGACCACAAAATAGGATCAGTAAAATGCCAAGTAGAGATCTTATTCTTGAGATATTCTGTAAGTCCCAACATCACAAACTTGCCAGCCTTGAGAAATTTGGACATATTCCCATAACTGTGACAGCACACAACTCAATGAATACGGTTCGTGGCGTAGTGACAGACAATGACCTTATTACACTGACTGAGTCAGAATTATTAAACAAATGGAAAGAGCAAAATATGATTGATGTTAAGGGAATAAATATACGCAGGGATAAAAAAGAAATACCATCCAAGCACCTTATCCTTATATTCGACTCGAGTAGGCTACCAGAACATATTGAAGCAAGGTAGGCTGGCAACTATAGTGGCCAGCCTCTGAGGAGGATAACGAAGTAGTTCTGTGGGCGCGTGCTCTGGTGTTCGTGCTTTTGGCCTTTGGTCATGAAAATAAACGCCCTGTTTTTGTGCCTGCGGCCCTGTGCCTCTGTGACATTTTCTCGTGGAAGGGGGGGGGGGGAGGTACGGTAGATGATACGGTTCCCAGAGAGCACCTCTGACGCAAACCCATCGAGTAGCTCAGCTGAGTTTACCCCTGTGCACGTACGTTCTAGCCATCGTCTCTAGAGATTCAAGCCACAGCACGGTTTGATGGCTGAACGTCACAGGACTATGAACCAAACACCACCTAACGTCACCCCGCCAGCACCAGCGCACCTGGTTGTCAACCAGCCCAAGACGCCGAAGACATTTCACGGAGCTGCTTTTGAAGATGCCGACGACTGGCTCGAGCATTTCGACCGGGTCGCCGTCATCAACGATTGGACCCCAGAGCGTAAGCTACGCTATGTGTACTGCTTTCTCAAGCACTTCACGAAAACGTGGTTTGATAACCATGAAGCAACACTTACATCATGGGAGGAGTTTCACCGGAAGTTCCTCAAGGCCTTTCCCCGAGAGGACAGGAAAGAGGCAGTGGACCATGCTATAAAGGCAAGGGTTCAAGGCCCTAACGAAAGGATGACGACTTACATAAAGGACATGAATCGGCTTTTCAGGCGTGCGGAGCCCTCTATGACCGAATCCAAGAAAGTTTTTCACTTAATAAGTGGTGTTAAAGAAGAGATTTTTGCCGGCCTGATTCGAAACCCGCCTGCGACACTTGCGCAGTTCCATGAGGAAGCCACTGCCATGAGAGGGCCCTTCAACAGTGTGCCAGGCAGTATAACCAGGATTTGAATTCAAGTGAGGTCACTTTTGTCACTCTCAGTAATGACATCAGCGCGTTGCGAGAGCTCATCAGAGCTAATGAGAGCTCATCAGAGCTCTCATTAGAAAGGAGCTACACTGCTTCAGGAAGGTCACTGCTCCACCTGTAGAGCAGCTCTCCGTTGCAGAGATGGTACGCACCGAGCTACGGCAAGCCGTTCACGCTCCCCCACAGTCCGAGGCACCACAACAGAGGCACTGCGTTGAAAGGAGCTACGCGGAAGCAGTGCAACGTCCTCCATCGTGCCGTTCACCCTATGTGTTTTACCCCAATGAGTGTCGTGCTCAGCAAATGGAGGTAGGCTTCCGTCCTCGCAGCCCAAATAAACGGCAGGAGGCCATCTTCTCACTCCGGTGGGGCTGTGCACACAGCGAGTCAGTATTCATGGATTTACGTATCTCGGAGAACTTGTAATTCTGCCCAGATGCTCGAGGGACCTAATTCTCAGACTGGACTTTCTGCACGATAATGGAGCCGTGATTGACTTGGAAGAGTCGCAGGTGACGTTTCCTACGGCAAACGCTTTAGCGCGCAACCCTCATGACAATACGTCAATGCTTTGAGAATAGTTGACGATGACGTCACGTTACCGCCGAAGAGTAGCGTGTTGACCTCGGTAACCTGCGACGTTTTCGATGAATTCAATGACTATGAATGGTATTACAGAGGCAAATATCCCGCTGCTGCTGAAACGAAACATCTGCATAGCCCAATGCCTTGTTCGATAAGAGAATAAACGCTCTCGAGCCCTGCTGACCAACTTCAGCAAAGAGTTTCAGCAGGTCCTTAGAGGCACCACTGTCGCTTTCCTCAGGTGAAATAGCCGACTTTTCTGATGTCAGCGCATTGGATTCGACTTCACCGCATGCAATATTTTGTGCTGACCTGGGCAGCTGCATTCGCGTTAATCCAGACTTGCCAGATTTGTGAAAAGAGCGGCTGCTGAACCTTGTGACAGAGTTCTCGGACTGCTTCTCCACAGCATCTAAAGTTCAACATACTACCATTACAAAACACCGCAGTGTTACCGAAGAGTCAGCGCGGCCTCTTCGCCAACATTCATACCGTGTGTCCCCGAAGATAAGAGAGATGATTAAGCGTCAAGTACAAGAAATGTTGAATGATGACGTCATTCAACCCTTGACCAGTCCGGGGCTGTCAGCTGTTGTCCCAGTAAATTGAAAAGACAACACACTACGCTTCTGCGTCGACTACCGATGGCTTAACAAAGTCACAAAAGGCAACGTTTACCCTCGTTAGCCCCTGCCGTGGATTGATGACGCCTAAGGCCTTCTACGCCATGCCCAGCTCTTTACATCATTAAATCTCAAGTCAGGGTACTGGCAAATTGAAGTTGACGAGGGCGACCGTGATAAAACCACGTTCGGGACTCCCGATAGGCTCTACGAATTTAAAGTGCTGCCTTTCGGTCTTTGTCCCGCTCCCGCCACATTTCAACGCATGATTGACACTGTACTTGCTAGACTAAAGTGGCAGGCGTGTCTTGTATACTTGGATGACGTCGATGGATTTTCAAGCACGTTTGACGAACATCTTTCAAGGCTAAAAAGTGTCCTCACTGCAATAAGGAGAGCAAACTTTACAATCAAGTTCGAAAAGTGCCACTTTGGCTATCAGGAACTCAAGTTTCTCGGCCACGTGGTGAGCCCAGGGGGTGTTCGACCAGATCCGGAGAAGTTAGCTGCCGTTGCCGATATCCTTCGTCCTGGAGACAAGAAGGCTCTTCAGCGATTCCTCGGACTCTGTGCCTACTAGCGCCGTTTTGTCGAAGGATTTTCCGAAATTGCGAAGCCTCTTACAAGACTGACACGGCCAGTGTCGTTTGGGCCGTTAGCAAGTTTCGACCTTACCTATAGGGCCGGTCATTTCGAGCGGTCAGTGACCACCATTCGCTCTGCTGGCTTGCCAATCTACGGGATCTATCAGGCTGCCTAGCCCCTTGGAGCCTCCGCCTTCAAGAGTACGACATAACGATGGTCCTACCCTTCGTATGGACGGAAGAACATCAACAAGCCTTCGTAGAGCTACGAAATCAACTGCAGACAGCTCCAGTGCTGGCACATTTTGACGATACTGCCGACACTGAGATTCACACGGACGCCAGCAACGTAGGAATCACAGCCGTTCTGGTTCAATGGCAGCATGGCGCAGATTGTGTGATTGCTTACGCGAGCCGCAGTCTCACAAAAGCAGAAGCTAAATACTCTACCACCGAAAAAGAGTGCCTAGCAGTCGTTTTGGCCGTTAGCAAGTTTCGACCTTACCTATACGGCCGGTCATTTCGAGTGGTCAGTGACCACCATTCGCTCTGCTGGCTTGCCAATCTACGGGATCCATCAGGCCGCCTAGCCCGTTGGAGCCTCCGCCTTCAAGAGTACGACATAACGATGGTATACCGATCAGGACATAAGCATACAGATGCTGACTGCCTGTCTCGTGCTTCTATATTCCCAACGTCACCTGACACTGAATAAGATTTACCGTTCCTTGGCATCGTCGATGTGGTCCGGACGGCTGAGCTTCCACGTGAGGTCACTGAGCTACTACCTCTCATCCAGCATCTTCAAGGAGAAGACGGTATCGTACCACGTCGTCTCTCACGTCTATTAACATCGTATTGCCTGCGGAACAATATTCTCTGCAAGAGAAACCTTGAGAGCAGCCAGGAAACCTTTCTCCTCGCCGTTCCAACGGCACTGCGTGAGAAAGTTTTGCAGGCGTGCCACGACGATCCTTCGGCCGGTCACTTAGGCTTTGCTAGGACATTAGCGCGAGTCTGACAAAAGTACTACTGGCCACAGCTGCATTCGTCTGTTCAGTGCTATGTCCGCACCTGCCGTGACTGTCAGAGGCGTAGAGTTCCACCCGCAAAGCCCGCCGGTTTCCTCCAACCTTTAGATCCACCTCGAGCACCACTTCAGCAAGTGGGAATGGATCGTATTGGTCCATTTCCTACGTCATCCTCAGAAAATAAGTGCATAATCGTCGAAACCGACTATCTGACTCGCTATGCAGAAACCAAAGCTGTGCCTAAGGAAACTACAGTTGAAGTCGCCAGATTCATTGTCAACGACATTGTTTTGCGTCATGGTGCACCTGCTGTTTTCATAACCAATCGCGGAGCAGCATTTACGGCAGAGTTATTGCAACAAGTCACTAAGCACACCAACCATAGGAAAACAACAGCTCATCATAACCAAACGAACGGCTTGACGTAGTGGTTAAACACAACACTGACCGACATGCTATTTATGTATGTTGATGTAGAGCGCAAAACGTGGGATGAAATTTGCCGGGTTTCACGTTTGCTTATAATACCGCTGTGCACGAGACCACAGACCTTAAACCAGTCGATCTTGTTTATGGCCGTCGCGTCACAACACCGTTAGACGCTATGCTCCCCGTAGACCATGACACCAGCGGAAATGACAGCGTTGATGACTTCGTTGAGAAAGCCGAGAAAGCCCGCCAACTTGCACGGAACCGCATTCGCACGCAGCAAGGTATCGACGCTCGCTGTTACAACCAAGGCCGAAGGAACGTCCACTATCAACGAGGTGACTATGTATGGGTGTAGATACCAGGTCGGCCTTGTGGGCTTTCGGAGAAGCTATTGCGACGCTACTTTGGCCCTTACGAAGTTGTGCGCTGCCTCAGTGACTTGAATTACGAGGTAGTTCCTCAAAGCTCAGATACCAGTTTAAGCCGAAGACATCCACGTTCAGAAGTAGTCCATGTAGTACGGATGAAACTGTACCACACCCGCGAGTTATGAACACTTGGAGCTTTTTTTATTATCCAAAACAGCGGAGGCTTATGTTTTTTTTTTTCGTTGACGTGACCATATTTTTTCTTGGCCGTCTCTAGCATCTTAGTCAATCGACCGGGATGGTCGCTCTTGAAAGAAGGAATTGAAGCAAGGTAGGCTGGCAACTATAGTGGCCAGCCTCTGAGAAGGATAATGAAGTAGTTCTGTGGGCGCGTCCTCTGGTGTTCATGCTTTTGGCCTTTGGTCACGAAAGTAAACGCCCTGTTTTCGTGCCTGCGTCCCTGTGCCTCTGTGACAATATTTAAACAGGGTATATGAAAGTTTTGTCAGAGCGTATAAACCTAGTCCCAGATGGTGTTTTCGGTGGCAGAGTTTTGGCCACAGATCTTTGAGTGGGCGAGGACGGCCAACGTGTGCCAAAGGCGGTGAATATGAACACTTCACTGATGATTGTAACAACACACGCCACTGTGGGAACTGCGATAGTGAACACCCTTCTTACTCCCGATCATGCCCTACATGAAAAAAGAAAAAGACATTGTGACTTTCAAATTCAACAAAATCAATCGTTCAAGGAAGCACGAAAGCGGTTCTCATTAGTACAGCACACTACATATGCCGATGTGACACGCGAGGGGGCAGCGTCACAACGGACAGTGGCTTTCGCTCGGACCTCGCGCAGGGATGTAGTGGGTAAGCCACCCACCCCACCAGGAAATGCAGCACCTTCCGATATTCTGCCCTCAAATGAAAACCAACAGCCTAGCGGCTTAGTGGCCTGCACAGCCTCTTCTTGCGAGTTGAGGCTGAAAAAATAGTCTGCGCACACTGTGCGTTAATCCAGCGTCTCCAGCGAGGCAATGGATACATCACCAGTCACCTCGACACCGGTGGTGTCGAAGGAGTGACACCGCTTCCTTGAGCGTGCTGCTAGAAACTAAACTTATAACAGCTCCTCCACAAAGGGGGCCGCCATGAAACAAATCCTGATATACAGAGTACTTTCTCCTTCTAAGTAATATTGGCTGCAGAGATCCTGCAGTGGAATGTTAGAGACATTTTACGTAACCTAGATGACGTGCAAGAACTAATTAGCACCTTCGATGCTAAAGTACTCTAAATGCAGGAAACATATCTACAGCCAAAGAACACAAGATTCTTAAATCAATATATAATTTTTCGTAAGGGCCGTAGTGACCGCCTTGCCTTGTCAGGTGGAGTAGCTATCATTGCAGTAAGATCCATTGCAAGCAAGCAGTTACAACTTCAAACTTTTTTGGAGGCAGTGGCCATTCGTTTCATCTTGCTTAATGGAACCATAACTATCTGCTCTCTATATATCCCCCCGGATCAAGTGCTTAGCAGGGCTGATTTCGAACACCTAGTCAACCAGCTCCCAGAGCCATTTATTTAACTGGCGATTTCAAGGCACACAACTCACCCTGGGGAGACTCTCGATGTGATGCACGGGTTCACTTAATAAAGTGGTATCTCTTGAACTCTGGCACATGCCTTCTCAACAAAGAACAACCAACATATTACAGCACCAGAAACAACACTTATTCTGTGATAGACCTAACAATCTGCTCAGCCACTCTTTCGGCCTGCCTAGATTGGCAGGGGGTTCAAAACCCCTACCGTAGTGACCACTTCTCTATCTGCCTACAGGCCACAGAGGAGCATTCTATACCACATAACTCTAAGTGAAAATTAGCTTGCGCAGATTGGAAAAAAGTTCTCTCGTTTAACTTGCATACCTAGAAATGATTTTAATGAATTTGACATAAACGATGCTATCGCACATTTGACCGCTCTTATAGTTGATGCTGAGCTAGAGTGTATTCCCATGACAAACTGGGCCAAAAGAAAAAAGCGTGTTCAATGGTGGAATGACCACTGCAGAAATGCACGGAAAAACAAAATTAGGCATGGCGCTTGCTACGCCAGCATCCGACGGCAGATATCTTGAAAATTTTAAACAAATAACGTCGGAGGGCAGGCGCACTCGTCGCAGTACTAAAAGAAATCGCTGGGTGAACTTTCTAGTATTAACTCGTACACACTTGAAGTGAAAGTGTGGAATAGGTTAAGAAAACTATCAGATAAGCAGTTCAACGATCTACCTGTTCTTGACAACCAGGGCAACAGCCTCGAAGACCAGGCAAATGCACTTCGTGAACACTTCAAGCTTGTGTCTAGCTCTTCAAACTACTCAGCATGTTTCCTAAATACAAGAAAATAGCAGAAAAGAAACCACTGATCCACAAGTTTAATAGAAATGAACAGTACAATCATCCCTTTGGCATGGCTAAGTTAATGGCTTTCTAGAACTCTTGTCACAACTCTTCTCCGGTAGCCGATAAAATCGTGTACACAATGTTAAAACATCCACATCCCGATGCGCAAATGGTGCTAATGAGTCTCTACAACAAGATCTCGACCGTGGGGTGTATTCCTCTAGCATGGAAAGAAGCTATTGTAATCCCCGTCCTGAAACAGGGCAAAGAACTATCTTGTGCAGCAATATATACCAGCCCATAGCCCTGACAAGCTGTCTTTGTAAGCTATTCGAAAAGATGATAAACTGCCGGCTTTTGTACTTTCTCCAAACTAATGAACTTCTTGATATGTATCAGTGCGATTTCAGACAGGGCCGCTCACAAACCGACCATCTCGTGCGTATTGAGGCCTACATTCTGGATGCCTTCATCCACAAGCAATTTTTTTCTCTGTGTTTCTTGATATGAAGAAGGCATATGACACTGCTTGGCGATTTGGAATCTTGCGGGACCTCTCAGAATTTGGTATTCGAGGCAACATGTTAAGCATAATAGAAAGCTGCCGCTGTGATCGCAACTTCCACGTGAGAATAGACAATTCTCAGTCTAAACCATTTATCCAAGAGACTGGTGTACCGCAAGGCGGAGTACTAAGCTGTACCCTTTTCATAGTAAAAATGACCTCTGTACGGTCATTCATTCCGAGAAACATGTTTTATTCAGGCTACGTTGATGATGTTTTGATAGGCGTTAGATGCTGTAATATTGCAGTATGTGAGCAGCAGATACAGTTAGGTCTCAATAAGCTGTCAACCTGGGGCAATAAGAAGGAGTTCAAGTTAAACTCTCAGAAAAGCTCCTGCGTTGTTTTCTCAGGAAAGAGATGCCTAATTTGTCCCCCTGATGTTTGTACAAAAGGGCAGTACGTTCCCTTGAACGAAAAACAAACATTTTTAGGTGTGATCTTAGACTCAAAGCTCACTTTTATATTCCTTATAAAATACCTGAAAAACAAATGTCTCAAAATCATGATATTCTTTAAATACTGTCACACATGGCATAGGGCAGAGATACAGAATGCCTCATAAAACTTTACAGAAGCCTCATACGCACACGCTTAGACTATGGCACTGTTACATACCATTCTGCCGCTCCAAGCGCTTTGAAAATGCTCGATCCGGTACACAATCTCGGTATCCGGCTGGCTACTGAAGCATTCAGGACAAGTCCAGTAGAGAGCCTTTATATGGAATGTGATGAATGGTCCCTTCACTTTCAAAGGTCCTATTTAAGTTTTATGTACTTTTTAAAATACTATTCGAGCTACAGCATCCCAATCACATCACTATAAACAATGTGAGCTCAGCCACGCTGTATGCACACGGACCTGCAGTGCGACAGTCGTTCTCATAATGGGTGAGAAACCTAAATGAAGAAATGAATGTCCCCCTTCAGTATGTTTTACTGACCCCTGCGAGGCTTTTGCCACCATGGCAGTGGCAGGTATTAGAGTGTGACACGTCTTTTGTGGAGGTAACTAAACACGCCCCACAAATACACATACAAATGCACTACCGAGAACTAAAGTCTAAGTACTCAAGCTCTTAATTTTTCACAGGCGCATCAAAATTCAACGCCGGCGTGTCCTATGCCACTGTTGGTCCGTCGTTCTCGGAATGTGAGAGGTTGCACCCACAGACGAGTATTTTTACAGCTGAGGCATATACACTCCTTTCTGCTGTTAGGTATATCTAATAGTATGAAGCTCCAAAAGACAGTTATCTATACAGACTCGCTTAGTGTTGTCAAAGCTTTGAAATCACTAAAAACAGACAAAAATATTTCTTGTAGAACTCTTCTCAGCTGTGTGGAAAGCGGATCTAGCAGAACAATACGTTATAATATACTGGGTTCCAGAACATGGGGGCATTGAAGGCAATGTGTGCTTGCTGACAGAATGGCTACTAATATAGCAACGGAATCTAGAAACCTTTCTATAGGTCTTCCTGGCTTAGATCTTAAAACATTTGTTGGTAGAAAGGTGAGGTACTACTGTCAGCGATTATGGGATACTATGGCTTCGAACGAATTTCACCTAATCAAACTACAAATAGGGAAATGGCATCCTTGTAGTAAAGTGCGACGCACAGAGATCACGCTCTGCCGACTCAGAATAGGCCATACATACAATACGCACACCCACCTGCTCCTTGGCAATGATCCTCCTATCTGTGGTGAGTTTGGCGCGACGCTAACAGTCCTTCACACATTATTGGAATGGCTGTGACCTGGCACACTAAAAAGAAAGTACTTGCCCCTGGCGTATAAACAGAATATACCACTTCACACAGTGCTACTCCTTGGCTCAGACTCCTTATTCAGCATAGGCTCGATTTTAGGCTTTTTAAATGAAGCTGAACATTGAGTGTTATTGCCCCAACAGTTCCGCAGCTAAGCCTCTCAGGAGGTTCACCAGGCGCATGTCTCCAAGCCCTTGAGGTCGAGCAAGGGTCTTAATGAGTCAATAGAGCCATTTTCACGAAGCACCATTGCAATTTTTAATCTTTTGCCAACTACTTCTAATCTATCTTAACCTCCTACCTTTTCGAAATGTAGCTCATTCCCCACCACCGTAAAAGGACTGAACTTCCATTTGTTGTATATATCTCTTTAGGCCTTTTTTACAACCATGATATCATTACACATTGTTACTCATGATTCATCAACATCCCAACATAAATTGACATGGCGCTCCTTGGCCAGCCTTGGCCCTTGCGCCACAAAACACCATTACATCATCATCATTATCATCCCAACCAAATAAATGTCTAATCTATCAATTGCTAATTCGACCACATGACACACGGCAGCGGTTTAGTTTACAACACAGCTGATGATTAGCGAAGAACAGAGGCGGCCACCTGGCGATAAGCATAATTCGAACGCTCAGTAGCAGCCGGCGACCACCGAAAGTGGCTGCTCCTTTTGAGGAATGAAAAGTTTTGTCTATTCATACTTAGGCTGTTCACATATTTCCACTGGCTTCCTTCCTTTCCTTTTCCCACATGCACAGTTGTTTAGGCATTGCTAATTTTCCGCGTTTTGAGCATTTATTTTCTGAGACAAAACATCTTTACTATACAGACATCCATTTGAGTAAACAGTGGTAGGCACCATCCATATATCTAGGCCTTTGTGTTGAGGTCATGAGGAGTACAATTGGCCAACTTTCCATGCAGCGTTCGCCACCACCCTCTATGATCACCAGCTGCAAGCGATACTTCCAAGCCGCGCAAGTCAGAAGGCGTTAAACGTGTTCACTAGAAGCGGCCGTGACAGAGGAAGATATAGGCGTTTTCTCGCCGTGGCGGTGGGGTGCTGCAACGTTTGAACACGTGATCGAAATGCCTCCTCCTTTTCACTTCTTCACCGTCGCCGATCGTCGGCCGAGTGGCCGCCGCCGCTCCCGGGCTGAAGGCAATTAGAGCGGGTGCAGCGCGTAGTACACGCCCTCGTTCCTCTTTTTTTCTCTTAGTCACTGCGCCGTGTCGCCTTATGGCTGACAGAAATTAGGTGCATTTTCCCTTCTTCAAGAATCACTACAACCATCGTTTATAACCGTAGCTGGCAAAGTGAATTTCGCCACATGCCACATCGCTCCGCACTGCCGAGGAGAAGACCGTGGCACTTCGGGGTGGTGGCACCATCTAGTTTTGCATCGGCAAACTGGCTGCGGAAAAGGCTCTACATTCACTCTAGAAAAAGCTCCAAAATGAATATATAAAAACCGTTGGAGTACAGCTCTGAATAACTCGGAGAACCTAATGTTAAGATCAGGCATTTCAGTGGGATGAACGCTACTGGTTTGCAAAATATGATCAACGTGGCTGTAATCTAAATTGCTAAGACTTAATATTTTTTTCTTAGACAAAAAGGCCGCGTCATTCAATCAAGTATTTCTGCATGACTGATGAGTGCAGTGCCTGAAAATGGAGGCCTGCGCACCGACTGCGTTGCGCTCGTGTCGCACGCGCTCCCGTTTCGGCGAAACACGCTCACTCGCCAGCGATCTCTCCGGCATAGAGTTTCCCACAATTTTGGGAAACTCTATGCTCTCCAGCATAGAGTTTGAGCATATGAGCATATGAGAGTGAGCATATGAGAAAAGTCATGTGGCTGTATTTTCATCAGTCTGTTGGCTTATTTCTCTTCCAGCTTCATTGCAGTCACATTAAAGTTATTGAAGGGGCTATGACAACCAATTTTCTTGTACATTGTTTCAGTTGGCGCCAATAGTACACTCTTTGCGTCTTTTGCTGCACTGTTTATATAGCGCAATTTCACATTAGTGTAGAAAGTCATGGAATAGAAAAAGCTTGTCAATAGCTTTAAACAACTTGTTTAATAACAGCTTACTGCACGTGAAGCCACTTGCATAGATCAACCGGCCCACAGGTGAAAGTTCTTAGTACGAGCGATGCTTGTTCAGGTTTTATTCAGTCTATGTTAGTCGAGCATATGTTGTTCATAAAACAGAATATGCACCGATGGTTTCCCCTCTTTTTTATTTTTTAACCGTGCTTTCTTGAAACCTGGGCATTGTTATTTTGTGAGAGCATGCTGTACACCATTATTCTTTAGTACTGTCATGTTTTTCAGTGCAAAATGTGTTTGTAGCCTGATGGCGTCGTTGCACAAAACATTTTAGCAGGAGCCTGTGTGCAGAGGTAATGCTGTAACATTGTAGTCTGGTTAACAAACAGCATACAAAGCAACATTTATTTTTAGGTCAATGTTTCAAAATTTGTCTAAGTTTAAAAAACATTACAGCAAAGCTATTGGAATGAAAGGAGGTGCTAAATAAAAATGTGGTCTCCAAATATTTTAACCAAGTAATTTCAGATTTTTTTTCTTAAGGAGCTTAACCTTGTTTAACTGCACCATTTAAACTATTGATATTGCATTGACACTGTGGATTTGTTGCAAGCGTAGTTGCTGTCATAGTCAAGTAGCCTTCAACCAGCTACAAAGCTTTGGCAACTGTTTATAGTTGCATCACTCGACAATTTTTGTGCTTATTAAGTGCACACTTGTATCATACATTTCTGCATT
Organism: Rhipicephalus annulatus; assembly: GCA_013436015.1. Classification (NCBI taxonomy): domain Eukaryota; kingdom Metazoa; phylum Arthropoda; class Arachnida; order Ixodida; family Ixodidae; genus Rhipicephalus; species Rhipicephalus annulatus. The sequence continues at coordinate 42,659 of WOVY01000540.1, read as the reverse complement.
ATTGATTTGTGATAGTGGACTTCTTACAAAGCTTCAAAATACACGCATGAGCAAGATGTGAAGCCGCTGTGTTTTAGAGTGGAATCAAGTTTTCTTGTATTGTGCAAATTTTAGCACTTGGGTGTTTTACTCTGTGTTTGTTCCTTTTATCGTACAGAGCGCACAGTGTTTCTGCTCTTATTTGCATGCATAACGTTTAAACAAGAGGTTTGATTTAGCAGGTTTGATCTAGCAGCGCCGGTGGCCAAAGCGCTTTCGCTGGGTAGTGACTTGTGCCACCTAGCCACTTTCTCCTCATTCACTATCATCATGGTCATATTCTGCTGTTCGCTCGGTTTCAGTTTCTCCGAAATTCCGGTTCTGCCGTCGGTCAGTGCGTCAGTTACGGCAAGCGGTGCTTGAGCCTCCAAGCCGCTGAGATCGCGCGACTCTGGAGTCCCAATAGCCCTCTCGGGAGTTGTCCGAGATAACCGGTGCGTGGCTAAATCCCTCTGAATTAATGAGCATTTGACCTCAAGGAAATATACACAGTTTTGCCGGTACTGCACCACGAGTCTGAGTTAAGCAAATTTTCGAGTTAACGAGGTCTGGATAAACGAGCTTTTACTGTACAATTAATCACAGATATATGGAACTTGAAGGGGATCAAAAATTAGCTCAATATATCAAAAATTGAGACTAACGGGCAATTTGACCCTGTTGCTTTTTCGTGTCAGGGTCGTAATTAAAAGAAAACTAATGGCAGCACATTTTCATTTACACATAGCCAGTAGTAGCGTACAGTGAAGACTCATTGATACTAATTCCACGAGAACTGGAAATTCGCTTATATAGAGCAGTTTGAACAGAGTTTAGACAATCTTAATTGGTGTTTGCTGCCAGTGTGTTCAAGTCTTCATTTTTAATGGAACGGTTCTGAGTGGTTGCGTTCACCCAATGGATGTGGCACGTACGTTACTGTAGATGCATATGAAAAATGCGTGGAACTTTAGCGACATGCAACTTCACTGTTAAAATGTAAAAAGTCGGGCGGATAGTTCAACTACCGCAGGGGCGCCTGCGCAAGTAGGCGTTTGGTGTGTAGCGACACCACGAACCCGAGCTAACGGGGGAGTTTCGACTCCCTCCCACGCCTAGCCGTGCGTGGCTTTGCCGTGTCCGAGGAAAAGGGGATTCTGGGGGTTGAGCCGACGCTGGGTGATTGGACCGTTAAGGCCCCCCGGCAGAGGCAACACACCCCTTTGGCCCCGGCTTCACGTAGACGGCACCCCTGAGCTGACCCACCCAGGGGAATCGGCAGTCGCCTTTTCCTATCTCTCTCTCCCTACATCTTCGTCTTTATCTCTTACTATTTATCTGTCCTGTCTTCTACTCTCTTCCGTTTACTTCCAAACTTCCTGGCGGCTAGGGTTAACCCTGTGCAAATAGCCTACCTTGGTCTAGGCGCATTGGGTTATAGTGGCGTTGTACGGCTGGCGTCTGCAGGTTTCAGCATTTGTAACCTTGTAGCGTCCCCTCGTTGGGCTCCGTGGTGGGTGGCCGCCAACGCTACTGAACAACAATAAGGAAGACATGCATGGAGCATTCCCACTACTGTCTGATCGTACCGGCTTAAAGCCGATACGCACCGATGATCTCACCAGAGAAGGATTGGCCACCCTGGTGCAGTATCTGGCCACCCCCTCCCGTAGGCATTCGTCAATTAACTCACGGCCCTCAGTCCCCACCAGCTGCGGAGCAACTGACCACGGCGGCGGTCAGATCTGCAAAGCAGCAGAGGGTGCTAGGAATCTCTGGATACGGACAGGCCACCATTGGAACTTGAACTTAGCAACGTTTAACGTTAGAACGTTATCTAGTGAGGGAAGTCTAGCTGTATTATTCGAGGAGCTAGAAGGCATTAAATGGGATATAATAGGGCTGAGTGAGGTTAGGAGGACAGATGAGGCCTATACTGTGCTACAGAATGGGCACGTCATTTGCTATCGGGGCTTGGCAGACAGAAGAGAACTGGGAGTAGGGTTCCTAATTCACAGAAACATAGCTGGCAACATAGAGGATTACTATAGCATTAATGAAAGGGTGGTAGGCATTGTAATTAAACTGAATAAAAGATACAAAATGAAGGTAGTACAGACTTACGCGCCTACATCCAGCCATGATGACGCTTCAGTTGAAAGCTTCTATGAAGACGTGGAATCGGCAATGAGTAAGGTGAAAACACAGTATACTATAGTAATGGGCGACTTTAATGCAAAGGTAGGGAAGAAGCAGGCTGGAGACCAGGCAGTAGGAGATTATGGCATCGGCACTAGAAACGCCAGAGGAGAGCTACTAGTAGAATTCGCAGAACGCAATAATCTGCGTATTTTGAATACCTTCTACCGAAAACGAGAAAACCGAAAGTGGACATGGAGGAGCCCTAATGGCGTAAATAAGAACGAAATAGACTTTATAATGACTGCAGACCCAGGAGTCGTGCAGGATATGGAAGTGGTTGGCAAGGTAAGATGCAGTGACCATAGAATGGTACGGGCTCGAATCCGCCTAGACTTGAAGAAGGAACGACAGAAACTGATACGCAAGAAGCAAATCAATGAGCTAGCACTGAGAGTGAAAGTACAGGAATTCAGAGTGTCACTGCAGAACAGGTACTCTGCTCTTAGCGAGGAAACCAACCTTAGCGTAGATACAATGAATGATAATCTGACGAGTATCATCACGGAGTGTGCAGTGGAAGTTGGAGGCAGGGTAGCTAGACAGGACACCGGCAAGCTTTCCCAGGAAATGAAGAACCTAATTAAGAAGCGTCAAATCATGAAAGTGTCAAGTACAACAAACAAAATAGAACTGGCAGAGCTTTCGAAGCTGATTAATAGACGTAAAGTATGCGATGTAAGAAGGTATAACATGGAGAGAATTGAGCACGCTCTGAAAAACGGAGGAAGCGTCAAAGCAGTGAAGAGGAAACTTGGGATAGGCAAAAGGCGGATGTATGCACTAAGGGACAAAGAAGGCAAATTAACTACCAATATGGATAGGATAGTTAAAATAGCGGAGGAGTTTTACAGAGATCTGTACAGTAGCCGAGACAACCACGACCTTAATACTATAAGAACTAGCAGTAACCCAGACGACACCCCACCGGTAATGATAGAAGAAGTCAGAAAGCTTTGGAGAGCATGCACAGAGGCAAAGCTGCTGGTGAGGATCAAGTAACATCAGATCTGCTGAAAGATGGAGGACAGATTGTGTTAGAAAAACTAGCCACTCTATTTACGAGGTGTCTCCTGATGGGAAAAGTACCAGAGTCTTGGAAGAACGCTAATATCATCTTAATACATAAGAAAGGAGATGACAAGGACTTGAAGAATTACAGGCCGATCAGCTTGCTCTCTGTAGTATACAAGCTATTTGGAAAGGTAATTGCTAGCAGAGTAAAGAAAATATTAGAATTCAATCAACCAAAGGAACAAGCAGGATTTAGAACAGGCTACTCAACAATTGACCACATTCATACTATCAATCAGGTAATAGAGAAATGCTCAGAGTATAACCAACCACTATACATAGCCTTTATAGATTACGAGAAGGCGTTTGATTCAGTAGAAATATCAGCCGTCATGCAGACACTGCGGAATCAGGGCGTAGATGAAATATATATAAACATTCTGGAAGAAATCTACAGGGGATCAACTGCTACCATAGTGCTTCATAAAAAAAGCAACAGAATACCAATAAAGAAGGGGGTAAGGCAGGGGGACACAATCTCCCCAATGCTATTCACTGCGTGCTTACAGGACGTTTTCAGAAGCCTAGAATGGGAACAGTTAGGGATAAGAGTTAATGGAGAGTACCTCAGTAACCTGCGCTTCGCCGATGACATTGCATTGCTGAGTAACTCAGGGGACGAATTGCAACTCATGATTACGGAGTTAGACAAGGAGAGCAGAAAGGTGGGTCTTAAAATTAATCTGCAGAAAACGAAAGTAATGTACAACAACCTCGGAAAGGAGCAGCGCTTTGCGTTAGGTAATAGTGCACTTGAAGTTGTAAAAGACTATGTCTACTTAGGGCAGGTAATAACCGCAGAGCCTAACCACGAGATTGAAGTAACTAGAAGAATAAGAATGGGGTGGAGCACATTCGGCAGGCACTCTCAAATTATGACAGGTAGATTGCCACTGTCCCTCAAGAGGAAGGTATATAACAGCTGTATCTTGCCGGTACTTAGCTACGGAGCAGAAACCTGGAGACTCACAAAGAGGGTTCAACTTAAATTGAGGACGACGCAGCGAGCAATGGAAAGCAAAATGGTAGGTGTAACCTTAAGAGACCAGAAGAGAGCAGAGTGGATTAGGGGACAAACGGGAGTTAAGGATATCATAGCTGCAATAAAGAAGATGAAATGGACATGGGCCGGGCATGTAGCACGTAGACAGGATAACCGCTGGTCATTAAGGGTCACCAACTGGATTCCCAGAGAAGGGAAGCGGGGTAGGGGGAGACAGAAGGTTAGGTGGGCAGATGAGATTAAGAAGTTTGCGGGTATAAATTGGCAACAGCAAGCACAGGACCGGGTTAACTGGCGGAACATGGGAGAGGCCTTTGTCCTGCAGTGGACGTAGACAGGCTGATGATGATGATGATGATGATGATGATGATGATGATGATGAGTCGACGTGCAAGACGATTTATCTCGTACGCCAGCTATGATCGATTTCCAAGTGATCATCTGCATGAACAGAGAATCAACTAAAATTTATGCCACTTTTTTTCCCTCCTATTCACTATTAACCGCAATGCAGCTCATGGGCACACTTCATTTTTGGAGGGGGGGGGGGGCGGAGGAAAGGAGGAGTGCTCCACACGACGGCCAACACCACACGTGAAAGCGAATGTATAGTAGCTAGAAAGGTTTTGCTACTGTCGTGAAGGGGTGCCTTCCCAAGCGGCAGCGGAGGAAACAAATTCCATGCATCGCGATGTGGCTCTGTTTGTTTCCGGCATGCTGGCTAGGGGCGGGGGAGGTTGACGACGGGCTGCAGCTGGCGGCAGTGAAACTGCGTCCCTGTCACAAGACTTCCTCCCGAAACATTCATTTAAACCGTAGATATTATTGCTAACTATCTTCGGGGCAAGGTTAGAAGGAAATAAATAAAATATTTACTAATCATATAGCCTTCTACAGATGCATAAACTAGAAGTTCGACTCATTGTTGCATCGCGCACACAACTTATTTTTCTTAGCATGGCATATTCCTTAAAATGCAATTTTAACTGTGCTTTCTGCCTTACAACCCTCCCCCAATCCAGGTGAATGCTTCAGCTGACGAAGGCTGCCATGGTCAACAAGTAACTGTCAGTCAGACTGATGAAGTACCAATGAAAAAAAGTATGCAACAGCGGACGAACCTGTTTTTTTTACTTAAAGCTGTTTGTACCAATTGTTAATTTGGAAAGTGTACCCGCATTTGTTGTGCATTTCGACGCACGCAGAAAGCAGCTGCAAAAAAGTTCCTTGAAAATCAGCGTGTCGATTGCTTTGAAGACAAGTATGTCGTGTTTAGATCGTACGTGGATGGGGAGTGAGAAATCCGCCGTCACTTGTTAGAGAGGGGTGGGTGGGGGGGGGCTGTTGGAATTTGGCACTGGAACTTAGGTGGCTGCTGCAATTTATTTCTGAGCTGCATCTTGAGAGGTTCATGGTGTGCCCGCGTGCAAATGCGAATCTGTTTAACCGCTCCAACGTACCATAGGGCTAAAAAGAAAAAGAGAACTTGTTTCATGCCATTATGCAAAAGTGGATACAAGGGCTGCGAAGAAAAGGTATCCTTATCCAGAGCCCCAACGAACCCAGTGCGTCTGCAAGAGTGAGCTCGAAACATCAAATGAAGAGACAAAGATCTCTATGAGACGGGTGTGGTGTGTTTGCAACATTTTGATGACCGCTTTGTCAACATTCAAGCACGTGATCAACGGCGAGGTCGTAGAAATTGATCACGAATGATCAGCATTTTGATTTTTCTTCAAGGTATTGAACTCGAAACAATCGGTTGCACGGTACTTAAGCGGTGGCTCACTGGGGACGTGATCACGTTTTCTGCACTCACCAGGCTGCACTTTTTAACAAAGTCACTCAATAGGAAGGTGGCCTCAAAACGGGACAAACCAAAACTCCTGAAGATGTAGCGGTGCCAGTAACCAGGGTTTAAACATCGTGCAAAAATTTCAATTATTTTGCTAAGTGTCATTGCAAATAGGAGCACTGAGAAATTGAAGTGTGCATCCAGATGTTACTTGACTTTTAATTATTGTTTTTCTTTTTCATGTTACTGTATGTACATTTGGTTTGTCGCAGCTTCCTAATATGTTCAATATTTATTCCTCATCTGTCCATGAATTTCAATTATTATGGGCTAATGCTCATTTTTAATATTTTACTCATGATTTAGTGTTTATTTCAATGAGCTGTACCTGACTTTATTTTCACTGTTCACCTACATTCTGCAATAAAACACTTGTATTTGCGTCTTTTTATCTGTTTTATTTTGTTTTTGATGTAAGCACTGTATATATATATATATATGGATATTCATGTCTTTATACTTAAAACCAACTGTGTTGAAAATAATGATAATAAACTGGGACTGAAGCCCTCAATCTCCTGTGTCTTCTTTCGTACGCGCTTTAAATTCCACTAGTTTGGGCTGTTAATATGAAGATAACCTGGCATCATACCACAAAAAATCAGTTTTTTTTCTTCGTTTACAATTTATCAGTGACCTTATCGACGAGCTGCGTGAGTTTTCACCATTATCACAAAGTTTTCTTTCAGCGTGAAACGCCTGAGAGCGCATACTCGCACGCGTTAATGCTGCGCGCCAGTGAGTGGTTGCGCCCTCTTGCGGCTGCATCGTTAAATCTTCCACCTTTCTCGCCTCGTTCACAACACTAGGAACACCTTTCTAGCCACTACAGTGAAAGCATGCAGAAGACACTTTGCTGACTTCTTATGGAGCGAGGCTGAATGCGCGGTGACAATACCACCACATTTTAGTGGCCTTTAGAAGTAGGGGAATATGTCTGCAATCACTGTATAATTGATTTGAGGGTTTAACTTTCCGAAACTGCCACACGATTATGAGAGATGCCGTAGTGGGCTCCAGAAATTTCGACCACCTGGGGTTCTTTAACGTGCACCTAAATCTAAGCACACGGGCCCAAAGCATTTTTGCCTTCATCAAAAATGCAGCCGCCACAGCTGGGATTCAATCCCGCGACCTGCGGGTCAACAGCCGAGTACCTTAGTCACTAGACTATCGTGGCGGGGCAATATGTCTGCAAGTGCTTTCAGTAACTTCATCCAGTCGTTTGTCGAAGTAGATTTAGATGGTCTCTCACGCTTTGTAGGTTGCACTGCCTACAAATCCATGCATTGCGGGCGTTCCTAAAGCTAATCTTACCGTTTTGTTTTTTTTCCTTCAGTTGCTTTTCGGATTTTTAGTGCGAGAACGAAGTTCTACATATCAGTTTAGGAACACTTTCATTTGTTTCAATACATTTTGCTTAACCTCGTACGTGCCGTGCTTTCGACTGACAGAATGCCAACGAACTACGGTTCACTGGAGATCGTGCCTTTGACGTCTCAGAAATTTCCGCAAGGCATTCGTAGCTGAGTAACAAAGCATCTCTGATACGTATTGCTCGTCATGACCTGAGCGCGCGCGTCTTTCAGCATTTTGGCTAAATTGATAAATGAACTCTCTGCTCATTGTATGTTTAACGCTTAGGTTTTGAAGATTCAAAGTATATTCATAATATTATCTCCAATATTACTTCTCGAAAAACTCTATATGATTTTAGAGAAGCCTTAGTGGAGGGTTTCACATATTTTGACTGTTTGGTGTTCTTTCACTTGTGCTAACATCACACAGTACACAGGCCTCTACTGTTTTGCCTCCATATAAATGTGGCACCGACGACCGGAATCGAACCCGCCATCTTCGGGTAAGCAGCCAAGCACTGTAACTAATACACCACCGCGACGAAAAGCCATAACATGCCTAAGCATAACCATTACTTCAAAACTAAACCAGTTTCGGTATAGAAGAGCACCTTCTGGTTGTTTGCGAGACTGCAAAGGTGACGAATTGAACTTGTTTTGCGTTCAACCCAACAAGTTGATGCCTGTAGCAAGATGTCGCTGTCAAATAACTCTCTGCGTGCTTTCATGATTCGCAATATTTGGTGCCAGGTTGCAGAGTCAGGGCACAAACTTTGTTTCGCCCTCGCCTTTGCTGCTTCGCACGTGAAATTTTTTGGCTTAACCACAGTCCTGCGCACTTACGTAGATTGTCTAATTGATATGATTATCACAGGAAACCAGGTACTGAACAAATTGTACCTTACAAAACTAACAAAAATTGTTGTTAGTAAACTGACTGTTCAACTTAGCGGCCCGCAGTTTGGTAGTAGTGTCGTGTGATTATCAGAGGAAACATCATTGACTGCCGCTGCTTCTCGACACTGACGGGCAGTCAATCACATATCGCGACATTCTTTTTATCAGCAGCGATTGAAAGCAGCCGGACGCCAAAGATTAGTGGCCTGTTTATATTCTCAGTAGAAACAAAAGTTGCCTTGTGTTTTCTGAAACAGTCAGATCCAAAAACCTATACTGGGCTGAATTTTAAGCAAAAATAAAGCTTGCGTAAGACTCTGTCCTGTGTAGAATGTTTGTAATCAAAACGGGGCACTGTTCCACTGTAACGGGCAACCATGCACAAAATTAGTTTTGCATATAAAATGGGTAAAATCCTTCGTCTGTTTGAATCAAACTAATCCAGATTGTTATACAAGCACTTCATCAAAAACTGCAACCAAAACAACCGAGATAGCCACATAGAATTGTATTCCAAGACCATGCAAGTGTTCACTGCATAATTGCTTCTTCTTGGGTGAGATCGTACTTATTGTAAGATGTAATACACTATAAGGCAAAGCGCCACTGGAAAGACTAAGAGGCAGAATCTGCGACTATGCTGCATGTCTGTTAGTGTTTCCTTTCAAGTCCCACGCCACAGTATTGCGTACTTCTAATTATAACGGTAAATTTGGTATAGAAGACAATAGAAATGAATTCAGTAAGTGTTCATCTATCCTTTCAAGAGGAACGAATCCTAAACGGCGTTGCAGACAAACACCTGAAAAGTATCTAAAGAAACGAAAGTGTGCTGAAGAGTTTTTTAGCCATTCAGTAGATTCCAGGAAGAAGAAAACGCTGCAGACTGTCCACGATAATGCTTATCTTGCCTAAAGGACAACTCGCTCTCCGAATTTAATCTTCGCCATTAAGTGCACGAAACAAAAAATCCACTGACTAAAGTGCAAGACAGTACCAATTTCATCGCGAAACATTGACATATTGTTATTTTACGCCATTCAGACTGCTTTTGCATAGCCAATGCCAACCAAATGCATTTATTTTTGAATCTATAAGAGCCCAATATATGTGTCACACTTGAACACTGACGATGGTAAGTTATATATACTTCAACTGCAGTATAGATTGGATGTATACTGAGGAGAAGAACACGCGAAAAAAATAAATTACTGAAGCAGGCCCGACCATGCTGTCAGCACCAAACTGCATTTTTCACATGTATTTTTACCTAAAATGACCTTGCCACTTTTGGGTAATAAAAAAACGCCACAAATATTTTCTGTCTATGTTTTCCACCGGCCCGGATACAAATATCTGTTTCAAGAGCACCATATGAATATTAGTGCCATTGCTCGCTACACTTCACACAAACAAATATTACCGTACAGGAAACAGCTCGAGGCACGGCACGATTGCTGTGATACTATCAGAAGTGTCTGCCTTACTGCAGGTGAGCGCATCGCCTGAGGAAAATCAACTGACAATGCGGTAGAGGTCGATAAAGTTTCACTTACCTGCGAACGACGAAAAGACAAATTACAGCTGTGGTCAAGGGCAAATGGCGCACCGCTAGGCGGCGCGGGCAATCAGTTTAGCACGCGTTCGTGCAGTCGTGAAGTTTTCGTTCGACTGCATAGCACCCCACTGACTGAAATGCGGCACTGGGAGCAGTGAAAGCGCATAGCTGCTCGCACAGATAGATTAACCCTGGGTATAGAACACCCAGCCGACCGCTGCAGCTGCTGTTTTCTGCCAAAGTATGAACGGAAGCTTGTAGCTAACGTTAAATAAAACGTGTGCGGGTTTTCTGTCCCGTCCTTGTTGATTCAGAGCTGCGTTTACTATTGTGTCCATGCTACACCAACAAGGCCAACAAGCCGCCCTTGTGAGGTTAAAGCCACGGCCAAGAACAATGCCACCAGCCACACGCTCCGCTGCTCTAGACAAGTGTGATTTTACCTTTACAAGAAGGGCCGTGCGTGGATGCCGAGGCAAGCGACCTGCTGCACTATGATGCAGCTACGTCACTTCCTTGTACAACGCATGGACAATAGTGTTCTTCACGTGTGATTGTTGCTTCCGGTTGAGTCAGAGAGGTGTTACTTGGTTAGTAATACCCTGCATATTAGTGCGCTCATTTACGGCAATCGAAGGGAACCATTTGTGTGCATCGTCATTCGCAGTACATGCCTGGTGCTGCGGTGAGCCACAAACTAGCCTATTGACAACCGCAAAAAGTAATCATGTCACAATTACTCGGCAATAAACATTGCGAATCTATCCCCGTAATGACAAATTGGCCGGTAGATTTCAAACCTTAGATGAGTATAGAGTGCTGCGGCTTACGCATCCAGCAAATGCAAGCAGTACAGAAATAAGCATGCAAAAAGAAAACATGTCACTTTTATCATAAATAATTGACTCCTTCGGTACATAAACCAACAGTTACGCAGCGCGACATTCGCGAATGGGCTGGTTGAATAGGCAGGTGCTATCTGCACTAGTACAAAGCTAGGGCAGGTTCAGGAGCATTGAACAAACAGACGCACGAAGAAAGAAACCAAAATATCTAGGAACCTGCTGAATAATAAAACTGATATTTTATTGTAGTCCTCTGTAGATGGTATGCGTGACCAAAAACTGGTTGTCAAAAAGATAAAACGTTGGGCAGTTGTCAATATTCACAAGTTAATGTCTTAAATTTTAGTAACTTTCTTTTCGCTTTCCTTTCTTTCGGTTATTACAGGAACCGTTTTAGACGGCACAACGTTTGCTTCCGAATGTAGTTCTGTCAAAATCTGCATTCTAGTACAATTCGTTCTCACAATAAAAAATTTAAAGGTTGACCCTCTATAATCTGTTTTACAGAACCACCACAAAAAGTCTCAAACACTTCACATCTCATCATACCTCGCAGAACTTCAAACGGACGCTTTGACTCAGGGAGAGGGCATCAGCATGGCATATCTAAAACCATGTGTTGCCATCCAGAATATAATTCCGAGTACAATCCCGGCGACCAAGACAAGCGGTGTGCAATACCGCAGCACCAGCAAGCACAGAGTGGCGCATTCACTGTTATAGCGGTACCAACTCTCCCAAGCCACGATGAAAGGGTCTCTACTTGCTCCCATGTTTCCGTTTCTCAGCTCAACGCTGCCATCGTGCAGAACCAAGGTGCTCTGGTGTCTCTGCTCAGCTCGCTGCATCCGTTGAAACTGTCGGCCGTGGACACGAACCGGTGTGTCGTCCTGCTCCTCTGAATGTAGTGGTAGTCGGGCGGGTGGCTGCGACGACTCAGCCACTTCCATCTCTCCTGTGCGCCTCGAAAGTTCCATGAAAGTGGACCGCTCGTTTATGAAGTGGGTACGATGTTGACGGACGCTGCGGCGGTACGAGCTACTTTTCCTCGTTTTCACAATGACTTCAAAACTGTGGATGCTCGAACGCGCGACGCTTTATGGTTCACGTAGTTTGCAGCCGCTATACCGCACTCTGTAACTCAGTTGAAAGCACAAAACGTAGCTCTGCACAAAACGGTGCATCACTCGCCACCATCGATCTTCGCTGAAATAAGATACGCAAATGTTTACTGAACTAGTTTTGTCTCATCGTCGTATAATTCAATTACGTTAGAAGATTTTCATCTTGTCATGTGGGCTCAAGCACATCATATCTGAACGAAATCAAACCTTTATGGCGCATGTCAGCAGACGCCTACCTGGTTTACTGGACTTAAAACAGACACCGATCACTGTGATACCGATCCGTGTGATAATCTAGCAACTGAGTGGTTTCAAAAGTATCCGCGTAATAATTGATTGATTGATTGATTGAACAATACGTGAGGTTTATGGTAAAAAACACCATATGACTATGAGAAACGCCGTAGTGGATGGCTCTGGAAATTTCGAACACCTGGGGTTCTTTAACATGCCCCTATATCTGAGCACACGGGACTACAGCATTTTCGCCTCCAGTTAAAAATCAGCCGCCGCAGCCGGTATTCAATTCCACGACCCGAGGGTCAGCAGCCGAGTACCTTAGCCACTAGACCATCGGGGCGGGGCAGTAAGCGTGTACGTAATAAAGCGTTTTGGAGAAATAATATATGTTAAGGTTCAACGTGTAAAAGCACTACATTACCATGAGAGACACCGTAGTGGATTCGTCCAGAAATTTCAATCAGTAGGGGTTTTTTGAGCATGTACCTGAGTTTAAGCACACGGGCCTCAAGCGTTTTCACCTCCGTGGAAAATGTAGCCGCCATGACCGGCATTCTGTTGCGTGGCCAGCGCGCGTTCAGAAAAAACAGGGTGATCGAATATGTGAGCTTTGCAAAAAATTTTTACCACAATTTCTCACTGTGAATAGTCTTTGTTTTTATGTTGTTATAGTTACGTTTTTGTTTTTATTATTCCTGTAACTCCCTAAATGCAGCTGCCAACTATGGAAATCTAAAAAAGAACTCCGCAAAAAATGGCAAGGTTTCGCAAGTTTGTTTTATTATTAACAACGTCACTGTAGCTTCTCAGTCAATTATACTGCAGTCTATATTCTGACTTTTCCTGAAGCCGTAAGAAATATTCACTCATAATATTTGAAACAATATAATTTAATACAATGGCCCACATTCCTCACAGACTCAAAGCTGTTCACGCGCCTAGCTTCATTACATGTTTGATTCACACTGTTGTACCTATGTGTGCAAGGGTAGCATATATACGCTCAGAAAACCAGAAACGTTCACTTGATACGCTTCACGATGTTGTACTGCACATAGGTGTGCAAACGCGAGGCGAAGGCGTGGGAGGGGGGTTTAGATGGGCTGCTGGCGTGCTTTGTCACGCAGAGTCTGCCTCTGAGGCGGGTGCCGAAATAAATTTTACCCCCGACCTCTTCTAAACGGGTACCCAGTGCATGTCAATGATAACACATACAAGCCTCGTGAACTGCCTCTTCTCATTATGAAATTCACATGCTTGAAGCAGTTTCGAACGAAGCCACCTTTTACATTTCGAAAAGCTACTACGACCGTACCAGCACAGTTGAGCTGAAACTCAATTAAGACGAAAGCTTTAGACCACACGTAATCGTTGCAGCGCGTCACCGAGTAGATTCTGACACGGTGACGACCGTTTTCTCCTTGAAAAGATAGTGTTTGCAGCTTTGCGCAGCCACGTACCCTCTCTTTCCGTACAGAAAAAGGGAGGCGCCGCGTCGGAAAGCCACGCGTTTGGTCACGCCTTAAAGGGACACTGAAGTAGTGTTGCATTCGTGAATTTATTGCAAATTCTGTTTATTTGCAGCTGAATGCTTGTACCTAATCAAGTCACTTGTACATACATCTTATTTGACGGAAGACCTGCGCTGCGCCTGCCTTGGCCGTAGGCTGAAAACCCCCTGACACATCGCTGATTGCAGCTGCTATCACTTGCCACGGGCGAAACGAGCTACACTACTTACGTCGCCCACTGCGCAAAGGAGCCTGATACGCATCGCAGCGCCACCAATGCCATAAGAAGGGCATCGAAGAAGGAACCAGTGGGATTTTCAGCTGAATGCTTATACCGAATCAAGTCTCTTGTACTTTTTGGGTGAGTGTACCATAATCTTGTGCATCACTTTTGTATACTGGTTAGCTGCGAATCACAACTGCTTGTGAAATTGTGGCGTTCTTTCAATAAGTGAGGGGTGCTGACCTTTGCACATACCGTGCTCGAATAGGCTGCTTTTCTATTTGTGGCAAAGAAGTCGAGACGCCTTGTCTCATATGGCTTCGTGCGGGCATAACTACACGTAAGCTCTGCATGACAGGCTGATTAACGCTAGTATTGTTTTGACTTGCACGCTTGCTACTTTGTTCTAGAGACATCGAAACGAACCCGGAACCGGATAAGTTTGAGCAACTCCTTACAGCAGTTAAAAAATTAGTGGCTTCAAATGAAAATTTTTACCAAGATATGGCAGCGAAAGTAAAGGACATTCAATTGAGTGTCACTGAAATAAAACGCGTCTCTGTAACCTTGAAGAAAGGCCGGATACCATGGTCAACCATCGTAGATCTATTCACGATATGGGACTACTACTAAAGGATACAAAAGATAAGTTACAGAGTATAGAATCCAAATAACCACAGCAGTAAAACATTGCGGTTGATGATCTTAACAACCGTATGCGCCGCAATAATTTGATTTTCAAAGGTATACCTGAGGCCTCCTCGGAAACATGAAAATGCACTGAAGTTCTCGTCAAAAATTTTTGTAATCATGAATCTGGGCTTACCAGCAGGAGAAATTCAGCGTGCCCACAGGTTCAGTGAACATAAAGAGGACCACGTTCATTCTATCATTGTAAGGTTCTTGACATTTAAAGATAAAACCAACATCCTCACAAATGCATTCAAGCTTAAATACCCAGTAGAGCGTGTATAGATTGAGGAAGATTTTTCGCCTATGGTACAGCAAATAAGAAAGAAATTCAGGCATTTCGAACGAGAAAATAAGAAACCACAAATCAGGTGTAAACAGATAATCGATAAGCTTGTTCTAAACAAAACGATGTACTGCGCTGATTCATCAAGCAATCAGGTTCCTGCTCTACCAAAGTCTGATAGACGTGATACAACGCCCTGACTGGGACTACAAAGCTCGGGTAGACCTTTATCAATCTTAGTATCCAACTTCAGGTGTCTGTTCGACAAACAGGACCATCTATGTGCTTTCCTCGAGACGTGTTCTGCTGATATTGTTCTGGGAATGGAAACATGGTTGTCTGGGGATGTGTCAGATAGTGAGCTGTCTATGTCTAAAAACTTCAAAATCTTTAGGAAAGATAGATCGGCCGGACGTGGTGGTGAAGTGTTATTTGATACAAGAAAAAATATGGACGTACGTGTCATTGTAACTGACACGTGCCTTGAAATTGTGTGAGTTGCACTCCGCCTCTCTGCAGCTGTAACTTGTGCTATCGAAGTCTGCTACTGTGCGCCAGATTCAACAGACGACTTCCCATAGTGCCTAAACGAGTCTCTTAATACAATGCAAAACCTATTCCCACTGTTACCAATTGTGTTGTCTATTGCTTTTAATTACCCCAATATTGACTGGTGGGTATACGTGGCTCTCAGTGGCACAAGAAAAGGTGAGTGTAAGGAATTCCTTGATGTACTTTTTTTGTTTAGCTTAAGTCAACTGGTTTAGGTACCCACACTCGGCGAATCGATTTTAGATCTCGTTCTCACTACTGATCCAAGCAACACGTGTGCTAATGTGTTAGAAGGCATCAGCGATCACAAAATCTTGCATTGTGAATTTGAAACATTCCGAGAAAAAGGATGTGATAAAAAGAAAACTATCTTCGACTACGCACGAGCGTAGTCAAAGATAGTTTTGACGAAGATAGTTTGACGCATTGACGCAATATTAAGCCAACTATCTTCTTTTTCTACTGATTTTTTGAACATTATTGGTGACCGTGATGCAAATGAAAACTAGACAATTATCCGGGACGAGCTTATCTCAATAATAGGAAAATACCTTCCAAAAGTTATCCTAGCTGCATCAACACAAAACACGTGGTCCACGACTTACGCAAAACGCTGCATTAACAAAAAGAAACGATTGTACTCGCGAGCGAAATTGACAGCACCTGAGGACGTCTGGAAGCGTTACCGTGAACACACGCAGATATGTAGAACGAAAATCGAAACAGCAAAAGACAAATTTTATAACTGTGATATCTAAAACATGTTATAAAGCAACAGTAAAAAATTTTTGGTAGGTTGACAGTCCAAGTTACGACTCTAAGGCCATATTCACAATAGCGAAAGACGGAAAACTCCTTTCCACGGCAGATGCCGCGACGGAATTCGGGAAGTTCTTTAGTTTTGTATTTACGAATGAAAGTCAAATGCCACCTAACCTACCTGATATTCCGTTAACTTCCCGCATGCAAGATGTCCTTATCACTCCGTGAGGCATTGCAGCAGCCATTGATCGCCTTTCTGCAAATTCTGCGCCAGGTCCTGACGAGATATGCCCGAAAATGCTTAAGATGGTAAAGCTAGAATGATGTCCTTAGTTTAGTGCCGTTTTCCAACAGCCCCTCGATACAGGCTGTGTACCCGACGACTGTAAACTAGCCCGCGTAAAACCTAGATTCAAATGTGGAGACCGTTTTAGCCCAACCAACTACAGGCCAATCTCCTTAACTAGTATCGGCAGCAAACTGCTTGAGCACATCATTTCATCCGCAGTCATGAATTACTTAGCGAAAAAAAATTCTTTTTTGACAACCAACATGGCTCCCTACGTGGTCGATCTTGCTAGACACAATTATTTCAGTTAATTACAGACATTCATACTGCTTTGCATGACCGATGCCAGATCGATACCGTGTTTGTAGATTAAAAATAAAAGGATTCGATATAGTACCTCACGCCAGACTAATGAAAAAACTTACCATCCTTAACCTAAACACTAACGTTCCTAATTGGATACTGAAATTCATAACTAACCGATTTCAATCCGTTGTAGTCAACGACAAACACTCCCCTTTAGCGCACGTCTAGTCGGGAGTGCCTCAAGGATCTGTACTGGGGCCGATTCTGTTTCCAATTTATATTAATGATATAGCTACTTCTATAACTTCTATGGTATGGATATACGCCCACGACTCCGTGATATATAGAAAGGTGACTAACAGAGAAGATGCTATTATTTGCAGAATGATCTTCACATAATAGGTAATTGGTGCCAGGACTGGCAGATGAAAGTCAATGTGAGCAAAACAAAGGTCCTTCCATTTACTACTAAACAGACACAAATAAGTAATCACTACACATTGAATGAGAAAAGAGTTGAAAATGTATTCAATATCAAGTATTTGAGAGTTCACTTAACGAGTGACCTATCATGGAACTTAAACATTGACATTGTCACTAGCAACGCTTATAGGACGCTCGGATTCATCAGACGTAACTTACATTTCGCTAATTCTGATACTAAACTTTTAGCTTACAGTACACTAGTCCGCTCTAACCTTGACTACACTTCCCAAATATGGAACCCTCACCAGACTTACCTCATAAATAAAATAGTCTCTCTAAAACAAAAGTGCCCGGTTCATAACAAAGATATACTCTCGAACTTCTAGCATAAATGAAATTAAAATGTCTCTAAAGTTGCCGTCTCTGCAGTCACGCAGACTGTTCTCCCTTCTCTCTCATTTTCACAATTTACACCACCATCATCTGCCTGACTACGTCCACTGCAAGACAAAGGCCTCTCCCAAGTTCCGCCAGTTAACCTGGACCTGTGCTTGCTGCTGCCAATATATACCCGCAAACTTCTTAATCTCGTCTGCCCACCTAACCTTTGGTCTCCCCCTAACCCGCTTGCCTTCTCTGAGAATCCAGTTAGTTACCCTTAATGACCAGCAGTTATCCTGTCTACGCGCTACATGCCCGGTCCATGTCCATTTTCTCTTCTTGATTTTAACTATGATATCCTTGACCACCGTTTGTTTCCTAATCCACTCTGCTTTCTTGTCTCTTAAGGTTACGCCTATCATTTTTCTTTCCATTGCTCGCTGCGTCGTCCTCAGTTTAAGCTGAACCCTCTTTGTAAGTCTCCAGGTTTCTGCTCCGTAGCTAACTACCGACAAGACACAGCTGTTACACACCTTCTTCTTGAGGGATAATGGTGATCTACCGGTCATAATTTGAGTGTGCTTGCCAAATGTGCTCCACCTCATTCTTAATCTTCTAGTTACTTCAATTTCGTGGTTCGGCTCCGCGGTTATTACCTGCCCTAAGGAGACATAGTCTTTTACAACTTGAAGTGCACTATTACCTATCTCGAAGCGCTGCTCTTTTCCGAGGCTGTTGTACATTACTTTGATTTTCTGCAGATTAAATTTAGGAGCCACCGTTCTGCTTTTCTTGTCTAACTCCATAATCATGAGTTGCAATTCATCCCCTGAGTTACTACCATAACCATTCGCAACTGGCGGCGCTTATTAAACCTGCTCATAGAATATTTGCTTGTCTGGACCACGAATCCAAATGAGAACCTTTATTTGCCCAAACAAACTTGTTTTTGCATTCACCATTGCTTCTTGCTGTTAATCATTGGAATCAACTTCCGAACGATATTGTCTGTATAAAACACCACAATGAATTTACTCACAAATTAAAGCTTCATCTTGGTGTTTGAATGACCTAGTATAAACGACCCAGATGCACGTGTGCTTATATAAAAGTTTTTATCACGCTGTATATCTCGCTTACTTGACTATTATCACAATTCTTTAGCATATAAATGTCCAGCCTCGCTTGTTCTTGTTTTACGCCTTCCTTTTTAGTGTATTTTTGTCTTTATGTTTACATTTCTGCGATTTTGTACATTATATATACGTTGTTATTTCCTTTTTTATACCTTTTATTACTTTAATGTTCGTTTTAGTTTTTATCTATTACCCCCCCCCCTATGTAATATCCTAGGGCCTTTAGGGTACACGAATAAATATGCTACCTTTAACGGTATGCCTTCAAATGTTTTTCTTCGCGATGTTCGATTAAACATAGATGCTATATTCGAGCAAACTTTGGTTTGGCGAACGCGCCCCAAAGCGCCTGGAGCGCATGGTAGAAGCGCGGGAGAGACACGTGAAGAGGTTACGTCGCCTTCACATTTCCGAAGACACATTTCCGAAGCTAACAACTGGAGCGGTCCCGGCGTGCCGCTGGGGCCGCTCAGGCTGTAAGCTTCGGAAATGTGTCTCGTTCCGGCCGCGATCTGCTGCCTAAAGAAGCATGATTCATACCTTTTATTAGGAATTTCTTGACACTGCACCGTTCTCTTCTTCTTATACGAGATTTTGCACCCGACATTCACTAGTGTTTGGGAGAAATTGAAGTTGACTCACGATGCCGAATGGCAGCGCGGCTTTTGGTTTCTGCTGCAACTTCGGTTACGATAATCCGCTTCTCAAAAGTTTTTTCGGGATCAGAAGATAGCTGCAAAATAGGTTGCTGCAGATAAAAGAAAAGACTTCAAAGCTGCGAGATAAAGAGAGCTGTGCTCCGAGAACTTCCATGGCAGCGACTATACATGAAACCCGGCTCTCATGCCGTCACATGGATTGAGGGTCAAGTGAGTGCGACTGATCAGCACCGCGGCTACTCCTGCAGTCCGCGCCTGAGGGAGCCCTCAATACCAGCATGACTTTTCTCAGTGAAAGCGAAAATTGGGGCAAGGCTGTAAGACAATATATACATTGTAGTAGCGCGCAGTTAGTTGGTGAGCACAAGCTTATTGCAACCATGCTCACCTCACTGCGCTGCCTCGGTTTCACCACACTCACTTCGAATCTTGATTGAACGCGCGGAACGCGAGCCGTACTGCAGACACGTATTCATCTTAGTTTTGCTTGAACTAGGACCCAGTATACCACGGTATGCCGGTTGCGCCGAGAGTTCACGATCGCGTATTTAAGTATATATATCACAGCTCGTATACACCGCCACCGAAATTGAACGTGTAACAGAGGTGCAATTTTTTGATATTTTGACCGAAATCCAGACTCATCTTTGCTCTAATATATGACAATCACTCATGCAATCATTCATACAACCTTTAATCTCCGCCAAGATATTACATATATGCGGGATGCCTCTAGATGAGGTAAAATCCTAATCAAATGGGTCCGCCTAGCGGCGCTTGATCAAAGGGCTCAGAGGAAGCGCTGAGATAATGAGTCTTACGAATCCGTTCTTATTCCTTCTACAGGCCGTGTTTTTCGTCGTAAACCCCAGGGCTGCACTATAAGAGGAATGCCGGCGAATGACCACACTTGGTATGACGGAGCAGCACGTTCTATGACACAGCCATGATCTGAGCAACCACACCGACGAGGCATGGGGGATGCGCTCGAGAGACCCCAAGAATGACTGGGCAATGCCCACCAGCCTCATCGACGTCAGCGCTTTGGGAGCATAAAAGCCAGACTACATCGCGGCCACCGACTAGTGGACTCGGCGGAAGCTTTAAGACAATGCGTCTTACGAATCCGTTCTTATTCCTTCTATACAGGTGAGAAACTACTGCTCAATACGTGCGTATTATAGTAACCATGTTTGTCTCTTGGTTATGCCGTGCCCATGGTCACTATTTGTACGGCTGCTGACTGTGTACTCTTGTTTCGTTGATTTGCTAACTTTCTTTGGCGATTTTGAATCTCACCCAAGGCCTGGATACGAGAAAATGCTCATGAAGATACTAGACAATATTCGTGAGCTAAAACAGGGTACGGACTGTGCGAATTAGCAGCTTAGCGAAAACACTATAAAGCTAGCTTCCATAGAGCAGAAGTTGCGTGGCTTGTCAGCAACAGTGGCTGGTTATACAGTGAAAGTGGATGTGTTGCAAATCACTTTTAACAGACAAACAAAAAAGTAGATGATCTGAAGAACAGAAACAGAAAAAAACACTTTCATCATCTTCGGCGTAAAGAAAACTGCAGAAGAGGACCAGCCGTCTTTTGGGCGTATTGTCTCCAAAGAAATATTTTAAGATGTGTTATATATACAACCCGTGCCACTTCAATGCAATCATAGAATTGCGAGACCCTCGTAGAAATAATGCCGACCAGGTTTCAGGAAATACCTCGACTGAAGGGACAAGCTGAAGATTCTCAGAAAATGTACGAAGCTGAAAAATCGGACACTTAAGATATCTCAGAACCTCTCACCTCGTGTGCCATGAATTCGGAAAAACTTTGGAATAGTGAAAAATGCATAGGAGATAAGCGGGACAAGGTTGTGCCCTTTTTTTGACAAAATTAAATAAATGACAAACAATTCCACAGGGATGAAACTAGCAACGAAAGTGTGCCGCTTGCTTGCTACGCAGTGACCAAAACATAGCAGATAGTGCGGTGCCTCCAACCCAAACGTGCAGATCTTGATCGGGTGGTCTTTCTGTGCTTAAGAAGCATCGCAAGTAAGTGCGACACATTTGAAGGGTTTCTTCAAGATTATGATCCAGATATTTCAATTCTCACCGAAACTTGGCTTCACATAGGCACGTCTGACGATCACATCATACCACATTCGCATGACATAGTTCGTATGAATCGCTGCTCCAGAAGGGGAGGGGTCGCAATCGTGATGAAAAAGAACTTTTTTGTATTTCTTGCTACATCATACTACAAGCGTTAAAATGGCATGGATTGTGCTAAAGGTTTTCAATGTCAGTATTTTTATCAGTGCATTCTATAGTCCCCTTAACGCTGATTATTGAATTGTTTATTCGCTGCACGTCTTTCTTGGTGAACCTAGAAAAAGCTATAGCCACATTTTCATGGCGGCGATTTCAACTTGCCAAATATCAAATGAAATCATTTTTGCACGCATCCTTCCAGTCAGCCTTCGAATTTACTTCTCGATATCCCGTTTTTCTACAATTTCAAACAGGTGGTGAATCTGCCAGCTAGAGTAACTGTGGCTAAAATTTCGTGCATTGACCTTGTTTTATTTTTAATACAGTTAGCCGCCTAGGATTCTCAGTTGATCTTCTACCTGGAATGCCTGGATGACATCCCAAACATCTTTTTTCACAGATATGCTGAATGGTGGGTGAAATATTTTTGTTATATATAATGCAAGTCTCAATATAGAGGATTACAACATGAAACTTCTTAGAGCAACATCACATGGCCCGAAATGCGTTGTACAAAAATGCTTCTGTTGACTTTAACAACGAGGACGATGCTAGAATTTAAAACCGTCATGAACTGAACTATGACATGTAAAATCAACTGTTTGACGACGGTACATAAGGCGTAGATGACTTATGGCTGCATTTCAAGAACGCATTTCAAGGATTCCCGTGGTCAAGAACCACTACTATTTAGGGGTCGTCATTGATCGCAACCTGTCTTGGTCAAAGCATGTGACTGTGCTGCGAAACAAACTAATCAGTTTTGTGTATGTTCTTCGTGTTATAGCAGGACTGAGATGGGGTCCTTCGGAGAAAAGTCTTCTACAGTTATACAAGGCATTGTTTGTGGGCTATATAATGTACAGCTCAACTGTGCTTTCCAGCATGCGGGCAACGTGCCTTTGTACTTTAGAGAGCCTTCAGGCACGAGCACTGAGAATATGTCTTGGCCTGCCACGGTGCACACCTACCTCTGGCACTATAGAGGAGTCACGCACCTACCCTATACAGGTTTACACGTCCTGTGAGCCTCTTCGAGTGCACCTTCGTCTGCTGACCCAACATGCACAGCACCCGTTGTCTTCGCTACTAGTGGACCGACCAGGCTGTACCTATTCGCGATGCCTCGATACGCATAGGCACATGATCCCTTCAGGCTTTGCACCTGCCGTAATCTCTGCAGTGCCTCCATGGACATTGACTAAACCACTGGTATGCCTTCACATACGTGGAATTTCGTATAAGTCACGTGTTTCTTATATTGCCCTCAAGCAACTCACCTTGGCACATTTAGATGACCGATACAGCGACTCTGTACACATTTACACCGATAGATCCGCAACTTCATCCGCCTCAGTTGCAGCCTTCATGATCCCTCAACTCAGTATTTCCCGACAGTACAAATTAGATCATAGGTGATATTCGACAGCTGCAGAACTTGTTGCTATACAAGAAGCTGTAAAATTTGTGAACGACCAAGCACCGCGTAAATGGACGATTTTGTCTGATTCAAAATCAGCGCTTCAAGCTGTCCATTCATGCTGAAGAAGAGGCAAATTTTACGAGTTAGCATTAGGAATCGTCCAAGCATTTGACCTAACACACAGGAGCGGTCACTTGATTACACTCCAATGAATTCCTGGACACTGCGGCCTGGTTGGCAACGAAATAGCCGATAACGAAGCAAGAGCGGCAATATACAACGCTCCTATGTACATCAAAGTAGCGTACTCGCGAAGTGATGTCAACACAATGTTGAGATCACTCATGCGCGAATGCGCTGCCACTTAGTGGTCGCTACCAGATCACCGGAACAAGCGCCTGCGGGAAACAGACCCCAGTATGACTTTTCGTCTTCCAGATAAAATCAGCCGAAGACATGCTAAAATACTGCACCGAATTCGCCTGGGCGTCGCCTTCACTCGCCACTACACCCACCTAATCAGCCGTGCGGACAGCCCGAATTGTGAACGCTGCCAAGTGCACGAAACGATAGCTCACATATTTTGTGACTGTGCATTATACGTGGCGCAAAGAAAAATGCTAACTGCCACGTTGGCAAGCATTGGCCGAACACCATTAAGTGGAAGCCACATATTGTCCACAATTAACGACCAAACAGTGTCAAAAACTGCTACAAAGGCTGTTTTAGACTTTATAAAAAGCACTGGACTAGAAACTAGACTGTAGGGTACTATGCTAAGTGGCTACTGTACATACGCACCACCTCTTCTTGTCCCCATCATCACCCTTCATTCCTCTATACTTCCCATTTCCCTTATCCCCTGTGTAGAGTAGCAGGCTAGGGCGAACTAGCTCAGGCCGACCTCTTTCTCTTCTATTAAATTCTCTCTCTCTCAAGAAGGCAATTCATACATGTATAAAAGAATATGTTCCTCTTGAAACTAAGAAAGTGAGCAGCCCTAATCTATGGATAACCTGTGAAATTCTTCAACGAAAACGCCTCGGCAAACGGTTATCAAGGGGTAGTCTACAGACAAAACGTAACTTGCAGAATGTTCGCGATGAATTACGCGATAAGATTGGAACTTCAAAGTATCAGTTGAAATGTCGGAATGTATAATTTTCTTTTTAGCGATTCATCAGAATTTTAGGTGCATCTGCCCGATAAGAATAACGCTGGCAGTAAACTTTGCCTTAACGACTCTAATGACCTTAACGACTCTTTTAATGACCAATTTTTATGGGTTTAAGTGCAACACAAACACAGTTGTGCGATTCGATTGCACAGGTCTAGATATACCAGACCCTTTCTAAGCAAACAGGGCATTTTTTTCAGCTTCATGGCATTTTTTTACTCGGACGAAACATAGAAAAAGTATTTCGTACATCAACGCATAACAATTGCGTACAAGGGCTCTTTCTTTCCTACGATGATAACTGAGTGGAATGAGCTACTACAAGAGATGGTAAACAGGCCAAGGTCTGAGTCTTTCATGTCAGCTATTGTTTCCTACTTGTGATCACTCGGTGTGCTTTCTTAGTGAATAAAGGTTCACTTATTGTTGAATGTTCATTGTATTGTTTTGTAGTGACTGTGTGCTTAGTTATTTCAATTAAATGGGTTAGATTTGCTGATTGATTATCTTGTAATGTTTATGTATTTCCTTTGATTTTGTACTTGTAACATGATAATATTGCGTAACTGATCTAAACGTTCACTGCACTGTAACCACTCTTACTTTGGCGACCAAAGAGTTGCTGGCAGTGTTCAATCAATAAATAAAAATAATTGAAACTATAGGTTTTTCAAACTGCGAAGATCGCTTTTGTGACAGCCCACACACCGGAATTCTGGCTCATGTGCAAGTCGCGCCACATCTTGCAGCCTTGCGGCAGCGCTTCCCATCACTTTATAGACATGGAGAACAAAACCTAATTTCTCATCCTTACAAACTTTTTGAAATTATTCTCGCTTCTTACTCTAAATAAATGCACAGAACCTAAGAGGGCTTTCTGAATAAATGACAATTTTTTTCTTATTCAAAATGCTACTGTGGCAATGAGCCTGTAGATATCTAAATACACAGCAGCAGCGGCGGCGGCAGCGGCAGCAGCAGCAGCCGCCCCGTCCCACTGTTAGTAGTTCTAATCGCAAATCACGCCTGCAGTGTTTAAGAAGCTTCAGGACTGTAGGAGATTGTTTTGTTTAGATTACGCTCACTTCACGATCATTACAGATTATTCTGGTACCTACGCGACTGTCGGCAATAACGCTAGACTATTCCACCGCTCGTGTATAAATGCCGACGGGCTTTGCCTCTTCTCAGTTGATTGACGGCCGACTCTCTGTTCACTGCAATCAGTGCCACTGTCCTCCTGTAGTCTGGCTTTACTTTTAAGCGGCCGCAAGTTCCGCCCAAATATTTGGGTGCACGTTAAAGAACCCCAGGTGGTCAAAGTTTCCGGAGTCCTCCACTACGGCGTCTCTCATAATCATATGGTGGTTTTGGGACGTTAAACCCCACAAATCAATTCGTTCCGCCCAAATAAACAGTTTTTTTTTCAATCTGCTGTCTGCTCCCTTCGTCCACGTCATCACCACGTGACAATTTTCACGTTCTTGTTTTCGTCTGCTCAATAAGACCTTTTCCTTCATTAGTCAAAACTTGTTCATTGTTAAGACCAAGAAATTTTTTGACGTCAGTTACGGCAGTGGGCTCTAGATGTTGCATACCGAGAATGATTTAAATTCAATCTTTACCCCCGTAATGGTCCAGATGAAGGCCTTGAGGGCAGCATATAATTGATTGCTTGCCCTTTATTTTAGCATATATTTCTAAGCTTATTTTTCTTTTTATTCTAGAAATAATGAAAAGTGGAGGGGGGATGAGGGTGGTGCTGAAAATTAGCCTACTGTTAATGAAGAACGCTGATCATGACTATGAGCAGAATGATAAAATATCGCCGTTACATTGAATCTCAAACGCCCCCATTATCATCGCGCAGATTGCACCCCCCCCCCCCAGCTTCGCACGCATTTCGGTAAAAGAAACGCGTTTAACATATCAGCGCCGCCTTATCAAGCCATCTGCATGTGGTATAATTTTCTTGGTTATATAACAAAGATCATTACACATGCGGATGGCTTGTGGTAGTGCTAATTTGTTGAACGCGTCATTTTACTTATTTATTTATTTATTTTCGATACTGCCAGTCTCATACGAGAACAAAGCAGAATGGCATCACTTCCTAGATACACAATACAGTTTTCAGTTTCACATTTGTACAGCGGCATATTTGTCAGAACGTCTAAGAGGACGCAGTGGCTGGAAGCAGAAATGCCTGAAGGGGCCTCGAGGCCTTTACAAAATTCAATAGGTACATTTTAAAAAAATGGCGTTAATTGCATACAAACACTGAACAATCGGTACGTACTTAAAGGCGGCATACAAGACAGTTCTTATCTAGCAGACAATGCAACACTAGTTGTACAAAAACACGAGAGCACTTGGAACAGTACACCAGGAAGATACACACTTAGGTAACTTAAAACCAGTTACTGCAACCAGTAAAACAAACTCGTTTACGCGCAGATGAATGCGAACATTTATTCAACAAAAATAACCGCTAGAAAAAACGATAATACGGCTCATCAAATAAGAAAGACATAACTGGAAAATTATTTGCAGAACACGTCCTCAATTTTTGAGGTGTACTCTTACAATAATTGTATACTGGTAATCGAGGAATCTAGACTATTCCACTCTCTTATTCACAGGGGAAAGAATGAATGCTTGAAGCAATCGTTGTTAAAAAGTATTGTGCAACGGTGAACGCATATTTGTGTCTTAGTTCTCTGGGTTCTGCTAGGGAGATGTATTTTGATGCATCAATACGGCTGCAGTTATGAAGCAAGTTGTGTAGAAATTTTAATTGTGCCTATTTTGCTCTTGTCGCTAGCGTAGGAAGGCCGCAAGTTTCTAAAAGGTTGGTGGGCGAGTCGGTGCGTTTATACTTGTAGATAAACCTTACGGCCTTCCTTTGTACCCGCTCTAACCTTGCGATATGAGTGGCATATTGAGGGAACCATACAGTGTTGGCGTACTCTAAAATTGGGCGAAGGAATGTTGTGTAGGGTAAGAGCCTAGTTTGTGTCGGTGCAAGTGGGATACGCCTTTTTAAGAAAAACAGCTTGCGCAGCGTGCCAGCTGTGACGTTATTTATGTGCGCGTCCCATCTCAGATCAGTACTTAATGTGACACCGAGATATTTCTGCAGCGTGACTCTTTGTAAAGGTGTGTTGCTTATTGTGTAAGTAAACTCACAGGGTGCCTTTTGTCTAGTCACTGTCATACAGACTGTTTTTGTTACTTTTATCAACATTTTCTATTTTTCACACCAGTGAGCAATTTTTTTCCAATGAACTATTTAGCGCCTTGTGGTCGTCGCTGTCTTTTTTTTTCTGTAAATAACGCAGTCGTCATTTCCCTGTAAATAACGCAGTCGTCTGATATTGTCTCTGATAGCTACTCAACACAATTTGATACAATATTTCTGGCGCCCTTCACAACAGCGTGCCTTTTAATCGTTACATGGTTTTGTCGTGTCATATTGCCTCAATGATTTATTGATATGCGGGGTTTAATGCCCCAAATCCACCGTATATCATTATGAGTGGCGCCGCTGTGGTGAGTTCTAAAAATTTTAACCACCTGGGGTTCTTTTACGTGCACCCAAATCTTAGCACAGGCCTACAGCGTTTTTGCCTTCATCGAAAATTTAGCTGCCGCGGCCGGGATTCGATCCTGCGAACCGCGGGTATGAAACCGAGTACCTTAGCCACGAGACCACTCAGGCGTGGCGAACGTAGGACCCCTTAAGTTGTTGATTTGATTTGAATAATATGTGTGTTTTAACATCCCAAAACCACCATATGATTATGAAAGACGCCGTAGTGGAGGGCTCCGGAGATTTCGACAACCTAGGATTCTTTAACGTTCACCCATATCGGAGCACACGGGATCTAATTTTGTTAAAGTTATGGTTATATCGGCTGTACTTATCCCCGATGTAAGATTGTTTTATCGCTGAAGTTTCAATATTTTTTTTTAATTTTAACTAGTGTTGAACGCTATACTTACTAACATTTTGTAATTCGTTGTCATGTGTGCTATTTATTTTCTTTAACGTAAACTAATATTTTCTATCAGCGAAGTTGTGTTTGGTCGAGCTTTTCATGTTTGGAGTGCGTGGCAAAATCGTCGGCATCGTTAATGGGTATACGCAATACAGGCTTTGTGTAAATCCTTCTACTCCCCCTTCCTCAACTAAAAAAGAAGGAAATACTTAGCCCAATGAGCGGCTGTGTGTCCCAAAATTTGTAATTCATTCTTGTCGGAGTTTATTCCCACAAACCCACCATTTGCGTTTTAAATACACCGTAGTGAAAGGTTTCGGAATTTCAACCGCACTTGGGGTTTTTAACATGCGCCTAAACCTAAGTACACAAGTTTTAGGCATTTCCCGCCCACCGAAATGATTGATTGATTGATATGTGGGGTTTAACGTCCCAAAACCACTATATGATTATGAGAGACGCCGTAGTGGAGGGCTCCAGAAATTTAGACCACCTGGGGTTCTCTAACGTGCACCCAAATCTGAGCACACGGGCCTACAACATTTCCGCCTCCATCGGAAATGCAGCCGCCGCAGCCGGGATACGAACCCGCGTCCTGCGGGTCAGCAGCCGAGTACCTTAGCCACTAGACCACCGTGGCGGGGCCCCACCGAAATGGCGGCCGCTGCAATCGAGATACAATCCACAATCTGGGGACAGACATTTGTGTGGCCTATCAGAAAAGTATTGTCCTCATAAGTGCGTATGTGCCACAGAAATCAGCTGAGTCTCACTACGCACTACTTCCACTAAATAATGGAGAAGGCAAGAGTAAGCTGAACAAATGGCATGCACGTTACCATCCTTGATGGTAACGTGCATGCCATTTCAGGTTATAAAAAAGGTACTTTGAGTTTAAAAATGTGGCGGCTATGCCACAAAGCTTAACAAAGAGTGTGTAGTCAAGAGCGGTGATACAATACGTCGAAGCATCTAGAGCGAGTGCTTCCTTGTAAGCCTGCATATA
Source organism: Rhipicephalus annulatus (assembly GCA_013436015.1). Taxonomy (NCBI): domain Eukaryota; kingdom Metazoa; phylum Arthropoda; class Arachnida; order Ixodida; family Ixodidae; genus Rhipicephalus; species Rhipicephalus annulatus. Next base: position 13,383 of record WOVY01000540.1, on the reverse strand, counting down.
AGAGTGGTATGGTCGATCATTACTCCATGAAACTGTACGACCATAGTACCACTTTGAAGCTTAAAATTAGTGTTTATGAAAGAGCAGAAGTATAACTGTAAGACTTGCTACACGCATAAAATTTCGTTAGCCTGACGATGGGAACACCACCCGCTTCACTCTTTCATTGGTGTCGGCAAAACGGAGCAGGTTCCGTTTTTTTATTTTTTGCTTTAATTTTCTTGGAATTTATTCACCACTTGCATTCTAACCGTGTTCCTTACAGGTTTATCTGTGATGGTATTAAACCACCATTACTAAATGTCCTTGGACCTATAAGCTTTCTTAAGATTAGAGCACTTTCAGGGGCTGGACTGTCGTATGCTGTCATGGTCGTACGGTGTCGTTAAACCCGACAAGTTATTTAAGTATATGCTGCCGGGGGATTTGTACTTACTAGCAGAGGAACCTGTAAGCGGAAATTTGTATAGGCAAGACGTATACGCATGCTCTCGGAAGGGATATGTGGAACTATTTACCACACATGCTCCACTTCGATTGAAAAGAAAGGTACATTTTGCATTTGGTCCGATGTATAACGGTTGTCCTCTGCTTGAAACAGGGTCATTTTAATTCTCGCCAACCTAACATGCAGAACAGAACCTTTCAAGCGAGTTACAAAAATCGCAAATTACGACGCTGAGCATTAAACCTGAAGGGCCTGCCAGTAGGAACTTTTCCGCAAACGCAGTAAACTCAAAAACACGTGATTTTGTATAGAAAAAAACGAACAATTTTTTCGTTTGTGCGGTGAGCCTCTCCTCAAGCAGCAGCGAAAGACCAAGCAAATTTAGCGCTTGCGTTGCCCACTGTTCAAATAATGTTTGTACACGGGAACACGTAGGGCAAACTGCACTTGTAAGGTTGTAACATGTAAATCTTCATCATCATCATCATCATCAGCCTGTCTACGTCCACTGCAGGACAAAGGCCTCTCCCATGTTCCGCCAGTTAACCCGGTCCTGTGCTTGCTGTTGCCAATTTATACCCGCAAACTTCTTAATCTCATCTGCCCACCTAACCTTCTGTCTCCCCCTACCCCGCTTCCCTTCTCTGGGAATCCAGTTGGTGATCCTTAATGACCAGCGGTTATCCTGTCTACGTGCTACATGCCCGGCCCATGTCCATTTCCTCTTCTTTATTGCAGCTATGATATCCTTAACTACCGTTTGTCCCCTAATCCACTCTGCTCTCTTCTTGTCTCTTAAGGTTACACCTGCCATTTTTCTTTCCATTGCTCGCTGCGTCGTCCTCAATTTAAGTTGAACCCTCTTTGTGAGTCTCCAGGTTTCTGCTCCGTAGCTAAGTACCGGCAAGATACAGCTGTTATATACCTTCCTCTTGAGGGACAGTGGCAATCTACTTGTCATAATTTGAGAGTGCCTGCCGAATGTGCTCCACCCCATTCTTATTCTTCTATTTACTTCAATCTCGTGGTTAGGCTCTGCGGTTATTACCTGCCCTAAGTAGACATAGTCTTTTACAACTTCAAGTGCACTATTACCTATCGCAAAGCGCTGCTCCTTTCCGAGGTTGTTGTACATTACTTTCGTTTTCTGCAGATTAATTTTAAGACCCACCTTTCTGCTCTCCTTGTCTAACTCCGTAATCATGAGTTGAAATTCGTCCCCTGAGTTACTCAGCAATGCAATGTCATCGGCGAAGCGCAGGTTACTGAGGTACTCTCCATTAACTCTTATCCCTAACTGCTCCCATTCTAGGCTTCTGAAAACGTCCTGTAAGCACGCAGTGAATAGCATTGGGGAGATTGTGTCCCCCTGCCTTACACCCTTCTTTATTGGTATTCTGTTGCTTTTTTTATGAAGCACTATGGTAGCAGTTGATCCCCTGTAGATTTCTTCCAGAATGTTTATATATATTTCATCTACGCCCTGATTCCGCAGTGTCTGCATGACGGCTGATATTTCTACTGAATCAAACGCCTTCTCGTAATCTATGAAGGCTATGTATAGTGTTTGGTTATACTCTGAGCATTTCTCTATTACCTGATTGATAGTATGAATGTGGTCAATTGTTGAGTAGCCTGTTCTAAATCCTGCTTGTTCCTTTGGTTGATTGAATTCTAATGTTTTCTTTACTCTGCTAGCAATTACCTTTGTAAATGGCTTGTATACTACAGAGAGCAAGCTGATCGGCCTGTAATTCTTCAAGTCCTTGTCATCTCCTTTCTTATGTATTAAGATGATGTTAGCGTTCTTCCAAGACTCTGGTACTTTTCCCGTCAGGAGACACCTCGTAAATAGAGTGGCTAGTTTTTCTAACACAATCTGTCCTCCATCTTTCAGCAGATCTGATGTTACTTGATCCTCAACAGCAGCTTTGCCTCTGTGCATGCTCTCCAAAGCTTTTCTGACTTCTTCTATCATTACCGGTGGGGTGTCGTCTGGGTTACTGCTAGTTCTTATAGTATTAAGGTCGTGGTTGTCTCGGCTACTGTACAGATCTCTGTAAAACTCCTCCGCTATTTTAACTATCCTATCCATATTGGTAAGAATTTGCCTTCTTTGTCCCTTAGTGCATACATCCGCCTTTTGCCTATCCCAAGTTTCCTCTTCACTGCTTTGACGCTTCCTCCGTTTTTCAGAGCGTGCTCAATTCTCTCCATGTTATACCTTCTTACATCGCATACTTTACATCTATTAATCAGCTTCGAAAGCTCTGCCAGTTCTATTTTGTCTGTTGTACTTGACACTTTCATGATTTGACGCTTCTTAATTAGGTTCTTCGTTTCCTGGGAAAGCTTGCCGGTGTCCTGTCTAGCTACCCTGCCTCCAACTTCCACTGCACACTCCGTGATGATACTCGTCAGATTATCATTCATTGTATCTACGCTAAGGTTGGTTTCCTCGCTAAGAGCAGAGTACCTGTTCTGCAGTGACACTCTGAATTCCTGTACTTTCCCTCTCAGTGCTAGCTCATTGATTTGCTTCTTGCGTATAAGTTTCTGTCGTTCCTTCTTCAAGTCTAGGCGGATTCGAGGCCGTACCATTCTATGGTCACTGCATTTTACCTTGCCAACCACTTCCACATCCTGCACGACTCCTGGGTGTGCAGTCATTATAAAGTCTATTTCGTTCTTATTTACGCCATTAGGGCTCCTCCATGTCCACTTGCGGTTTTCCCGTTTTCGGTAGAAGGTATTCAAAATACGCAGATTATTGCGTTCTGCGAATTCTACTAGTAGCTCTCCTCTGGGGTTTCTAGTGCCGATGCCATAATCTCCTACTGCCTGGTCTCCAGCCTGCTTCTTCCCTACCTTTGCATTAAAGTCGCCCATTACTATATTATACTGTGTTTTCACCTTACTCATTGCCGATTCCACGTCTTCATAGAAGCTTTCAACTAAAGCGTCATCATGGCTGGATGTAGGCGCGTAAGCCTGTACTACCTTCATTTTGTATCTTTTATTCAGTTTAATTACAATGCCTACCACCCTTTTTTGCACGGGTGCTACACATCACTGGCTAAGCTGAGTACACTCACTGTCAACTAAACAATGGTGTTTTGAAACCACATTCGAGTACGCGGGCCTACAGCAAGTGAAGCACACTTTATGTCATAATTCATGCTATTCCGATTCAGTGAACTACCCCTCCGTGTTCGTAAGGCAGCATACGCAGCCGCGCATCTTGTTGGTGCTGTTTCTTCGGGATAATTATGCTATAGTGCATCAACCAGCCTATCGTTGAGCAATTCACATGGTGTAACGCCTAGTGCGGTTCTATGCTCGTGCCGTTTAATGTTGCGTATGTTAACGTGTCCCCTCTCAATACATGACACCTACAAAGTTTTTACTGTTTTTTTTCGAAGCAGTTACAAGCACTCGGTAGATGGGGCTCCAACTATTTTGTTAGCTATCTGTACGCATTAGGCACATTTGTATTAAATACCATCGAATAATAAAATAGAAAAGCATAGTTGTGATTCTGTGGTAAAACACCTAATGCCTTCGCAGAAGGCCTGTGTTCGACTCCCGCTGAAGCACAAGAATATTATTCGCATCTATATTTCTTTTGCTCGATGAAAACGCCCATTTCAACTCACAGCGAAACATACCAACACCGTCATTTCTGAGACTGGCGACTTTTGTTGCAGCCCGTCCTAATTGCACTCTACTAAAGAAGTGGCCCTAGAAACAATGGAATCGGAGTGACCCACTTAGGTTCGGACTGCTGTCTTATTCGTGCCAAAACGCAGCAAGAAAAGCCATGTGATACCGCTCAAGTCTGTGCTCAACGTTTGCCAGAAGGTTGTGCGTGTCCGCTTAAGCGCCCGCGTGAAATACGATAACACAGGTGACCAGAATGGTCAGCTTATGCAGCGCCCGTAAACACAATGTAGAAGTGATCGCTAGTGCTAATACGAGAATAAAATGAAGGTTTGAATGTTTGGCGTATTCGAGCAGAGTGGAAACAAAGCTAGTGACCACTGATTTACGTAAATAAAGAACTAAATGATTGGTTAGAAATGATTATTATAATACATCGCTCCTAACTATGCGGCTGAATGTTAAAGTTCAACTTTATTATCACATGCGGCACTCTTAGGACACTTCGGCTGGAATCCATATACTACAATATACAAAAGAAGTCTTTGTTTGAAATCCTCAGCGCCAATATCTCCGCCTAAGGGATAGCAGAAAGAAGCACATTCCGACACCTGCAGCAAAGTAAGCCGGGCTGAAGTGGCATTGCCGTGAACGGTGCTCTAACTTCTTGCAGCGCTTGGAGATACACCGAGATATGTGGCGCTTATCGGTGTAGGTGTTGTTTTCTCCGGGGTCGTCACTGTCTAGGCCAGAGGTTCCGGAAATGCCCGCTGGCAATTTCAGTAGAAATTGCTTTGCATGGCACCGAGTAGTCCATATTTTCGACGTCACTGACTTGTGTCGAACCGGCAGCAATAGGTGTTACCTCGATCAAATTCAGCGAGAGTGAAAGCTCTGAACACTCACACCTGCTGGACAGCCCACGCGTTGTCGAGGGGGCGCTACTTCTGTCACTTGTGTCATTCACACAATCTAGCGTAAACACTGGTCATTCTCTTCAATAAGCTGTTCTCTTACAGCAGTCCTTAGTGACCCATGCAGTCATTGTGCGAAAGTTGTTCGTAGCCGTCAGTGGCATGTGAAGTCCACCTGTGTAGTTTTGACGGCGGTGATCCTGTGTTGCCATCCGTAAACGCTCTGGTCTGATTGTATCGCTGTTTTTGTGGTGAAAACAGAATGAAAGAACCTCATTATAATGAAACAAAAAGAAAAGGCTCACTGTTTGCAAATGACTTCTACAAGCAAATTAAGTATCCAGCAATCCATTTGTGCTGCCGCGATGTAACTGCATGCAAGCGATTAAGTAGACGTTTTCGACAAATGGGATGAATTGTCATCATACCTGTATGAGGGTGAAAAATGAAACACCGACTTGCAATGTCATAGTATTACTTCGTCTTAGCCTTCGCTTTCCGATTTTTCGGAAATCGAAGGCTAAGACGAAGCAATACACTTTCGCTTTCCGATTTTTTTTTTGCGCTTGCCTTCTCTTGAAGCAGGCGTAGAAAGAGGCATGTTGATAGATGCTTTAGAAAACGCTAGTGTACAATGGAAACACCCATGGTATTAATAAGCCACGATCGAGGGAACAATTTGTGACCTTTTTTTTTCTTTACATGGCTGCTCATGAACTGCCATATGTTGGGAGTTCCTGCATATTCATCTATTATGTAAGTTCTCGATAAATATTGTCCGTGTTGAGATGACACGAAGCAATGTGCGAAAATCCCGCCACCTTGTTCTAGCTGCTATATTTTCTGGCAGAGTTTTCAGGCTCCCAAGTAGATCTTCAACATCAGATTGAATGACGAATGCATACTTTCCCGTGTCGTTCGCCTTGTGTGACGAATCTGTTTTTGTGCACTTGTTCATCAAGCGTAATATTGTTAGTGCAGGAAATATGCAAGTGCGGGGGAGGGGGGGGGGCAGATTCAGTGATGTCCCTTTCTAAAGAGAGACTACAGCTTGTGCACCACGTTATTACCGCAGTTAAAGAGCTGAGCGGGTCAGACACAAAATGCACGGGTTAGAAGCCGATGGCAGCTGTGTTTGGATGGAGTCAAAATTCTAGTGCCTATATTAGCGCTTATCATATACATTAACTAAAAAAGGCAAGGAAACGCACAGTGTTGATTTTGCCATTGTTTTCCTAAGTCTCTGTTTAAGCTACGCGTTTTTTTTTTTCAAATACCATGATTCAGCAACTGACCATTTCGTCAACATGGTCGTGTACTTAGACTAAAGTGCATGTAAAAGAACTTCAGGTAGCGAAAATTTCCGGTAACACTACGGCTTGCCTTCAAGTCGGAGCATGGTTTTACACGTAAAAACCCCAAAGCTATGTAAAGCGGCTTTGGACTAAAACGATGCTATGGTACCGTCTTCCTGTCCTGTGTAAGGGGTGTTGTCTCTGTAGCAGGTCTAGGTCATACGCGGTCGCGGCATTTCTAAGAAAATTCTGAGTAATTCTGGCGTTGCGGCTTTGAAGACACCACAATTTTCCTGGTGCAGTCTATGAAGCCCGCGAATCTCAGAGCTAGTTTCATTTTCATAGAACATGCACGCTCGAAGCGGTTTCTGGGCAACCTAAGATCCGTTTGAACGGAGTGAGGTGTATGTGAATATTCGAATTTATTGGCTTTTAGAAGTTTTTACAAATAATGAAAGTTTCGACTCCCTTGTAAAGAACTTCTTTTTTGTTCAAGTGACGTTTCTTATTTCTTACTTTGTGAATTTGAAATTAAACGAAGCGTGGGAAGTTATTGACTTGGGTTTGTCTCACTTGCATCGCTCCTTCTCGCCTCTTGCTCAGCTATATTAGGAGCTAGATCATGCTCCGTTATCTCGCTCAGTTGGCGTGTCAACTACGAGAAATATAAAAACAGCAAGTTGTGGTGGACAGAGAATGGCAGGCGTAGTGAGCTACGCCTTACAAGACAACCATGCATTCATCTAAGATGGCTTAATCGGGCAACACATGTTTTGCGCAGCTCTGCGGTGTGCTAACCCGGGAATTTCTAGTTCCGCGAAGGCTTTAAAGCATTTCCAAAAGGCAACAGGTGAGCACCAAAAGTTGGACTGATTATTTGAGCAGGTATTGATTTTGCATGAGTACATATAATTTCTGCAAGCGTGACTAATTGGTGAAGACGGCAGCCAACCTCCTGTCGGAAGAACGCGAGTATTGGAATGCTTGAATTCATGTTGGCTCCGCTCCATAGTTTTAGTTTCCTTTATTTTCGGTGTGTAGTTCAAATGATATAAAGTATTTATAGGTTCTTTCCTGGTCCTGAAAGTCTTGGAGCAGTCGTTTTAAAATATTGAGTCTTTACTTCTCATAGTGCCAATCGAGCACGCGTGATGAACTAAATGCTTCTAAAATTATTGCAGAAGATGTCGTGGAGCCAACGTTTTCATGCGGGAGCTCTTCTTCGTCAAGTCAACGCTTTTGTCCTGACGATGACAAGTCATTTTGCCGAAACACTGCTTCAAGCGATGTTCTTTTTCAAAAACCTTCTGATCCTTTCAAGCCTCTCCACGCCTCTGCACTTCAGTCTCATTTGGTACTCAAGTTTTGTATGAGAACTGTGCCCGTCGTCATGACAAACTTGATTGAGTCAAATACAACGTGTCCTACTCGCTATTGTTGATTATTTTGGCATTTGTTGAGATATTCTTGGTTAATATTTTGCTCATTATGTCCAAATGTCAGTCGCAAGTGAAAGCTCGTTTATGAATAGACGCCTACACACTACGTTTATGTCTCTATTTTTATACAAAACGTGTAATAAAAAGCTCATTTTATTTGTGGCGATTCAGTTTCTTTATACTGAGAAAACAGTCAGCTTAACTATCGCCTCTTCCGAAAACACGAACATAATAAAAATTATTAGAATAATGTTAAGAAATTTACGAATGGTCACATCCCCCGAGCAGCCAGCGGACGGAGAAGGCACGAGCACATTCCGCTTGCATGCGAATTGCGAAACGAGGTGTTCCACGGCAACCCTCCTGCTCTCAATTTTGTCCTTTTCTTCTATCTCTAGACATCACAAATGATGTCATGGAGGACATTTTACGTTTCTGATTTATTTATAGTAGGATGCCCGGCAACCCCCAACATTTACACTGGCACTGCCGAGTGCGAATACACGGGAGGTATTGGGATTTTCCACCCCCTGGTGATATTATCACGTGAACAGCTTAAACGCTTAGATATTTCCGCTTCAGTTGTGGGTAATCATAACAGTTGCGAAGTAAGTTGTTTTTAACTATATTTTTTGATAAACTAGTGCCATATAGTAAAATGTTTCTTTTTAGATTGCAGCCTTCCGAAAAGGGCATAATTTTCACGAAAACATTAGTTAAAATATTCCCCACGTCTTACTTTACCTTAAGAGCAAAGTACAATGCATCGCACAGTGCAATGAACAATCTGTATTTGGTTATTTTGAAAGTACTATACGCTGGTGAGGAACTACTACGATTACAACTACTTCAAGATTTGCGCTTCCAAAGTTGGCCATGGAGTGCGTTGGAGTAAAGTATTAGGCTTCAATGCTCAAATCAGACGTTTTATTTTGGACGCAAATATGGAACAATAGTTCAGTTCCTACGGTGCCTTAACTTATTTATTGCTGTTTTTTACTCACTCTACAAAGGGCAAAAGTTGTAACAGGTTACGCAGCTCTGAGCAGTTGAACTTGGTGGGAACTATGTGTGCTCTAAAGCCATGTGGTTGGGCGCAGCCTTGTGAAAGTGCAATTTCAGTGAGACACACATATAACGGCGACCCGAAGGTCATGGGTTCGCTCCCAGTCATGGCGGTCATATTTCGATGGAGGTGAAGTCTTAAAGGCCCTTTAGACTTGCAAGATGCTGCGAAGCAAATAAGGAAATAATCACACAAGAAGCCCCCAAAAATGAACAAAATATATATATTGAACTTTCTCTTCTTCAAAGTATTTTTAGATATAATAAACGATATGACTCAGATAAGAAAGGGATTTGAAGAAACTCATAGAATTATCTTGCACAGCTAAAACATGCGAATCAAGGAAAGAGAGCACTTATTTATTTTTACCATATATTTAGGATAGTGCAGATATGAATAAATGCATATGTGCCAATGCATGATAGACGTCTCTTGTTCATTCCTCACGCGTATGCTTGAATTCAACGCTAGCCCCGCCGCGGTGGTCTAGTGGCTAAGGTACTCGGCTGCTGACCCGCAGGGCGCGGGTTCGAATCCCGGCTGCGGCGGCTGCATTTCCGATGGAGGCGGAAATGTTGTAGGTCCGTGTGCTCAGATTTGGGTGCACGTTAAAGAACCCCAGGTGGTCTAAATTTCCGGAGCCCTCCACTACGGCGTCTCTCATAATCATATAGTGGTTTTGGGACGTTAAACCCCACATATCAATCATCAATGAATTCAACGCTAAACTACTCAACGTCATCGATAAACGCGTTGTTAGTGAACAAGAAACACAGTACCTGTGAACGTTAAGATGACTAAAATAATTATGTTTGCTGGGAAATTGCTATTAAGCCCCCGAAAAAAGCCACAAGTGACCGTTAACTTCATCAACCCAATCGGCGAGAAAAGCTCGAATCCGCTTAATATACGCGGAGCTGGGAACTCTGAGACCCTTGTACATTGCGATGTTAACGCACGCTATATAAAGAACACCAGATGGACGGAATATCCTAAACCGTCAATTACTGCGTGCGTCACAATCAGGTCAAGGATTGGGCATGTAAAATTGAAGTACTTATTATATCACATCCACCTTATTATTACATCACATCCAATCAGACAGTGACTTGTACCGACACTGCTCTGGCTTGATAATGAGGGTCATATTTATTATATACTATTAAAAAAATTGGAGGTACTATATTTACGGGAAGACTGTCGAAACAGGCCCCGCCGCGGTGGTCTAGTGGCTAAGGTACTCGGCTGCTGACCCGCAGGTCGCGGGTTCGATTCCCGGCTGCGGCGGCTGCATTTCCGATGGAGGCGGAAATGTTAGAGGCCCGTGTACTCAGATTTGGGTGCACGTTAAAGAACCCCAGGTGGTCGAAATTTCTGGAGCCCTCCACTACGGCGTCTCTCATAATCAAATGGTGGTTTTGGGACGTTAAACCCCACAAATCAATCAATCAACTGTAGAAACAGTGGAACTCGCTGTCTTGTTCTCCTGATAATTAAATGTCTCCTAACGTTTTCTTTCCCGCCACTTCGCTACAATGTTGAATGCGTGGCTTTGCTGCTTTATTATCTCCCCTATTCGTTGCTCTATTCCACACCATACCTTCCCAGTTTCACCCTTTGATATGTTGGATGAATACATATAAGCATGACGTTTTTTTTTTCCTATCCTTTTCTATCTCTTCCTTTTGTTCCTGCTGAGTTTCTTTCCTCTCTACCTTTCCCTCTCTTTCTATCTTTTCCTCGTTCTGTCGCCCATAAAAACAGCATCATAATATTCCCATATATGTTAGTTCTACACCCGTGCCCGTACAGCCAATTGGTTTAGACGCTTTGTTTTGGACCGTAAGTACTCGAATTCAAATCCCACGTGAGCGAAAAATGTAGTCTCGTTGTTTACTACTTTTATTCGTCATCGGCACTTGTCGTGCCTCACTATACACTATTTATTAGTGTGATGGTAGTTGTATGGACATTCTCGGTTGTATTTCGCCGCCAGCTTCAGCGTCACTCACCGCATATGTATACACATCTACATGTATGAAAATATTAAGACAGAAAAAAACAGAAAAACACTGGGGCGTGTGGAATCGAACTTCAGTCCACTCAATCGGGAGTGCGAGGTGGTAATCGACGAGCCACCGAGGAGCATGTCCTCTACCGCTCCAACGGCAAGCTATTTATGTTCACCACTTACCGCTGCTCACGGGTATCTCGTGGAGAACTGTCGTGTTTTCAGCATTAACAGCATGATGGCGCAATGAGCGCGCGTCACCACATCGCGTGGTGGCGCGCTCTCAAATCTTCCACGCGTACTTTGCCCCGTTCAGAGGAGGTTAGCGACATAAAGTTACTGTGTATGCTTCCTACGGGGGAAGATTTGCGCATAGTACCACCATTATGTTCAACAGCTGTGCAATGAAGCCACTCGTCATGCACGCAGAAGAAAAATACGGCGTGATGTTGTGACGCAGGTGGCGTGCTGAGGCTTTTTCTTCGCGCACGCTGAGCAAGATTGCACTGTTGCAGTGAGATGGTATATTGCTATAGGCAGCGAAAATACATGAGGCCTGTTTTCTGAATATAAGATGCGTGTTAAAAAGCCCCAGGTGGTCGAAATTTTTGGAGCCCTCCACTACGGCTTCTGATAATAATTGGAGGTTTCGGGACATCAAGCTCAACAAATACTTAAGCGAGGAGAAAATGATTTTAAAAAAGTAACTCATTTGTAATAGAGCACCGCACAGTTTTTACACCACACGTACGATGCACGATCTTTCTGCAATATCAATTTTGTGACTGCCTGGTTCATTAGGCCCCGCAAATGGCGCCACCTATCCAGTCTGTCGGGAGCTCACATGTTTGCGGCTTCGATGTTTGGCTGTTCTAGCTTTAAGAAACCGGCTGAAACGATGATATGGCTATTGACGCTCGCACTTCGACTAATTTTGACATGATAACTGGAATCTCCACAACGCTGATATAGTGAGTTTCTAAAAATGAGAGTGGATTGGTGAAATAGCACCGAAAACCTAAAGCCTGCCTACTGGGTAGTTTACGTTACGTAAAGGTTTACGATCTGTAAAGACCAGCGCATGCACAGATTCTATCTCCTAACATGATAACGCATATCCTATACGTACAAGCTAAAAGCCCCTAATGGCTGTTACGATGTCGGTGCGGGCAGAGAACGTGTGGGCACCGCGCTATCGTGCACGTAAAATTTGCTTCAAAACGTGAAATCGAAAATTTGACGTCACTTTGCTTCACGTGATAGCGCTCGCAAAATAGCGGCGCGAGTGGAGGAAGAAAAAGATATGTGGAACTCGGCTACCTAAAGCTAGCATATACACTGTATCTCTAGAACGACATTCCCTCGCTCGCCCTTATCTTGCGGTGGGGAGGATGGAAAGATCAAACGTATTGACTGGCCTCGAGTTATTACCTGAAACGATTCTGTGGTAGTTACTTGGCGCACAAAGGTCACTGCAATCATTGCAGTATCTGCAAAAAGCGCGAGAAAAGTGCGCACAGCATAGTAACAACCGAGACTTTTATTCGCGTGTATTTGTACCTATGAGTACGTTCCGTGCGTCATTTGTGCGTGATAAATGCGGGGCACATTTTGATCTGTTTTGCATTCTGGGCGTGACCTTCCGATTTGTTGCTATCGCGTTCATTGCTTCGCCCTTGTGGCAAAGCTAGTGACTTTTTTTTATACAAGTATCTACATTGCCCTCTAGGGGCATTGCTCTTAGAAAGTCAAAGTACACACGCGTGATTAAGAAAGACATATCGAAGAACAAACCAGAGCTAGCACAAAAATATTAATCACAGTATTCAGCATATGATGCAAAATACAATGATTGATAATTTCCGATGTGCTAATTGAAAAAAAAACGCTAATAGTAAAGAAAAAAGCAAATAATAGGGTAGATAACAACACGCTTTTTAAACGTGAAGGGAACATTGAGTGCGAGGCGGTAACAATACTTGACGACTATTCAATCATCTTATAGTTTTTAGAAAAAAAGGATTTACAACAGTGGTTGTTCGGTACATACATTTGCGTAATTTTGAAGAGTGGTTCCGACTGGATGAAATATATATTGTCGGTGTGATATACTTATTTTATTGATTCCAATTTCGTTATTTATTAGGTTGTAGAAAAGACCTAGTATGAGATACTTACAACCGGCTGAAGTAACGGCTATGCAAGTGTATTGACAATTCCGCTTGATATCATGGTGAAGTTGTACTCACCCGTCACAAAACGGGTGGCACGTTTCTAGATTCACTCCAACGCGCTGTCTTATACCTTAGTTGAAGGGTCCCCAGGCAGCGCAAGTGTGTACCAACAGTGAGCGTAAAGTTGATATATAAGGAGTTAGTCTAAAAACAGAAGAGTGGTTCGGGAATTGCGTTGCGGAAAGTTTAACAACTGACTATCTTTATCTGATATCCTGCCATCTATATGACAGTCTTCTTTTGATGACAATAACAAAATTCTCATATTTATTTACAACGGATAGTGGTATCTATTACTTGCAGAAGTTTTAGTTAG